>JAXCGZ010001215.1:12500-23426 GCA_037179515.1 Halocaridina rubra
GTTGGTGCTGAAAATGGGGTCACGAGGTTTAAATATCCTTTGTCGTTACCATGACGTGACAACAACAGCAAAGATACTCTAACAAAATAATGTATTCAATCCTTATCAGAACATTCATTTTGATAATTCTGAAAAAATAATAAACAATAATTTTCAAAAATTCAATGTCAAATTCATAAACTTTCAAAGCCTCTTGACAATATTTCTTCTTCTTCTTTCTCTCGTTCTTCTTCTTCTTCTTCTTCTTCTTCTTCTTCTTCTTCTTCTTCTTCTCTCTTCATCTTATTATTTTTATTATTATTATTATTATTATTATTATTATTATTATTATTATTATTATTATTAATTCGTTGGTATGGTTAGCTGAGGATATTTTCAAACGAAAATGATTAAAAAAAAGAATATTTGGGGAAGAAAAATAGAACAAATGGCGGAGAGAGAGAGAGAGAGAGAGAGAGAGAGAGAGAGAGAGAGAGAGAGAGAGAGAGAGAGAGAGAGAGAGAGAGAGAGAGAGAGAGAGCGCAATCATGTCTCAGAATAGGAATATACTACAGTATATATGTAACCAGGAAATAAAGGCTGAGTAATGCAGTAATGCACAAAAAAAAAACAAATCTAAAAACTAACAATATAAAAATATTAAGTTCAAAAATTACATGACCTTCAGAATATTGCTATAAAAAAGATTTAAAAAAAACGAAAAAGAAAATATTATATATATATATATATATATATATATATATATATATATATATATATATATATATATATATATATATATAAGAAACAAAATAAAATTATATTAATCAATAAACACTCACAATAAAACAAGCAAAGAGCGCAATGGAGTCCAAGAAAAATCATTAAAAAAAAATAACAAGAATTTAGTCGTGAACATTAAATATCTGAAAAACAGCATCAAGAAAAAGAAAAATGAAATGTGATTTGAAGTTCTGTTTGGTTCTCTGACTTAGTAGTCGCCGTGGCTCAACCGGTAGCGTCCGCGATTCTGAGGCGTCAGGTCGAGGGTTCGCGCCCCGTCACGGTCTGAGGTTAGCAAGGGCATGCACTCAGCGTAAGGATTACATCTGCCAAAACAAGTCCTTCGCAAGAAGGCAACCATCCTAGCCCTTGGTAGAAAAGGGACTCCGTGACGTAAAACCGGAACATTTGGTTCTCTGACTTAAAAACAAATGAGAATATAAATCATGACGAGACGGCAAATTAATAATAATAATAATAATAATAATAATAATAATAATAATAATAATAATAATAATAATAAAAATAAAAATAATAAGGCACATGGGACGTGTAAACTTCTGTGTGAAAGGTTTCATATATTTCCGGATGTTCGTTTGCAACTGACGTGCCACGTGGCATGCCACGTGCGACGTGCTACTTTGGTGTGAAAGCGGCTTTTTAGGAATCTTAAGGCAGTTTTAGTACTGCGAACAGGCACATATGACCATGCTGTTGTTTGTCGTTTTAAGTCTCACTAATAATATCATTCGAGTGGGGGCAGGCACAGAGAAGTTGGAGCTAGATACTTAAGATTGGATGCCCATTCTAACGTTCCAAGGTGGACTGAACACAGGTTTGTCACTCCTCTAATCAAGCACTCTAATTACTGCAAAGAATAAAAAAAAAAAAAACAGATCCCAGGGTGGAATGTCTATCTATATAGAAAGCCAAAATCTCCTCTATAAAAAAAAAAGTATTCTTTGAGAGGAAACTACAAAGGAGGAGATTCCCAGTCCCCTCGAGCCACCCTATTCAATCGACTTTTACAACATGTGTGGCAATAAGAAGGTATTCTTGCTCTCCCGCAGGTAGGTTTTTATTTTCTGTACAAAGGAGGGGATTCCAAGTCCCCTCGCTCCGCCCCATTTAATCGACATTTACGACACACGAGGGAATACAGAGGAGATATTCTTGCCTCCCTCAGGGAGCGAAGGAAGATAGGTTTTGACTCTTTATGGAAAGAAAATACAAAGAAGGGGATTTTCAGTCCCCCCCCCCCGCTCCAGCCCATTTAATCGAGTTTTACTAGGCTACATGAATAGGAATACGGAGGAGGCGATCCCCCCCAAGGGAGGTGGAGGAAGGTAGGTAAGCAATAAAATGTTAATCAATAATTCTGTTCTCCGTTTAATAGCAGTGCACTGTGGGCATTTAATAGCATGCTTACAACGATAATTTATTCAAGACTAGTGAATAATTTATTTCTATTTGCGGACTTTCCAAGAAATGAAGAGGAATTTATAGATCCACATCAAATTTGTTGGAAATGTTAATAATAATAATAATAATCAATAATAATAATAATAATAATAATAATAATAATATATAATATATAATGAATAATTGAGACAAAAACAACAACAACAATAATAACAATAACAATAATAATAATAATAATAATAATAATAATAATAATAATAATAATAATAATAATAGTCTGTTTTAGAGGCAACATATGTCATAGAGGCCACAGAATGGAAGAGACAGACAGACAGAGTCTCTATTAGTTGAACTCACTGTTCTATGTTAAAAATGCAATGAAAAATGCAGAATTTCATGCATGAATCAACATAAAAAAATTTGAACGTAACACACAGTGGCATGGCACCGTTGTAAGTGTAACAATGTGCCCCCAATCGAACTGGGTGGACACATACATTTCAGAAATGGGAGATTAAGTCTGTGTGCCCGGTAGTAGGACAGATTGTCGAAAGTCAAAGTGTCGAAAGACAAATGTATCGAAATAGCCTAACCTACCCTAACCGATTTAAGCTAAGCTAACCTAACTTACCTAAACTAACCTAACCAAATGTAACCTAATATAACCTTCTGACACTTTGACCTTTCGACATTTTGTCTTTCGACACTCTGCCTGTGCACGGTGTGCCCTGCCTAGTGCCCCGCGTTAGTCGTTTCCCAACTTAAGCACTTTTTTTATGAGTGTGACACCAAGACAGGCAAAAAAAACTGCCCTCATCAATAAACTCCAGTGCATGAGAAAACATTAAGACAAAGGAAAAAAAAAAAAAGGTTTTGGACAAGGCAGAGATGAGATAATGACACAAAGGAAAAGGAGTTACTGAGAAAATAGTCAAAGTACTGAGGACCCAGAGATATGGAGGATTATGCTTTGAAATGACGATAGATCCGCTTTTTGAAGGAAGATAAGTTATAAGAATTTGGAAAGACAGTAGGAGGAAGAGAGTTCCAGAGTCTGGAGGTAGATAGGAAGAAACAGTCGCTGCACCGACCAATCCGCGAGTGACAAATCTCCACACAGTACCTGTGAGACGAGGCTGCTTGGTGGTTTTACACGGCCTAGGCAATGGGGGAGGGATGCAACTCGCCAAGTCATCAGAGCAGCGATGGAAGTAGTAGCGATAAAAGAGAGAAAAGGATTATGCCTTATGGTGAAGAGAAAGAGAATCCAGATTAAAAATAAGACAAGGAACATTAATGAGCTGACTGCCTTAGATTAAACGCTATCAAGGAGAAAAGTATAAGAAGAAGCACCCCAGATGTGTGAGAAGTTTTCTAAGTAGGGACGGATAAGACCTTTATACACTTTAAGTAACTGTAAAGAGTTAGAGTAATGATGAAAACAAAACCGAACCCTCAATTTTTTTCATGAAGATTAAGAAATTTGGATTACGTAATTCCTACAAGACAAATTAGAGGCTATATGGATTTCTAGTACGTTGACAGAATTAAGAGGTAAATTTTTTTAGTTTTGTAGACAACAGGGCTTCCTTACAGAAGCCGTACTGGTGATCAGAGACAAGCAAGTTAGATTCAAGACATTTCAGGAAGTGAGCATTAAGCAAAATTCAAAAAATTTAGTGATAGAAGAGGTTATGGCAATTGGTCGGTAGTCTGAAGGAATAGAGCAGTCACCCTTCTTAGGAACAGGTTGCACTAGAGCATGCTTCCAAGATGAAAGATAGATACGAGTTGATAGAATGAGGCAAAAAAGACAGCAAAGCACAATAGCCAGTTCATCTGCAAACTCTTCTAGGAGCCTTGCAGGGAAACCATCAGGACCAGATGCCTTGTTTGTCTTTACCAAGCAAAGAACCTTATGAACTTTACATGAAGAAATGATGATGGAGGGCACAGGGTTAGAGAAGGGTAAAGACTGAGGGACAGGAGCACTTGAATCATTTATATAAGAGTTGGAAGAAAAATTATAGCCAAAGAGAGTAGCTTTGCCGGTGGGAGAGCAAGGTATAGAACCATCAGAACGAATAAGAGGGGGAAAGCTTGAATTCCAGAAGTTTTTGGAGAGGTTTTTGGCTAAGGAGCAGAAACATTTGTCAGTGGGAGAGATGTTAAGATCATTGAGTTTCCTTCTTATAAAGGAAGCCTTAGACCTTTGAAACTGAGTGGTACCGTGATTCCTAGCTAAAATAAAAGCAGAGCAACTTAAATCTGATGGAGAGGCTTGGTAGAACCAGTGTGCTCGATTCCATGGAGCTGGCATGGTCAAACCAAGGATTAGGGGGAGAAAAAGTTTTCATAGAAGAGGGGTTGTATGCCTCCATTCCCGAGATTATGATCTCGGCAACTTTTAGGACTACCTGTTCAGGGTTGCGGGACCAAAAGCAGTAGTCATACCATGGGAAGTCAAATAGGAAGTTACGCAAATCTTCACGTTGGGTATGCTCAAGGTGCTAAAGGCAGTGCTGAGGGATTGGTGGAGGGGGAGCAAAAAAGGAAAAGACTGAGATCACAGAGTGGTCAGATTTACCAAGGGAGGAAAGCACAGAATAAGATTGGTGTGGAGGGTTAGAAGTAAGGAATAGGTCAAGAGTGTTTGCTGCATGTTCGTGTCATCTGGGGGCACGAGTAGTAAGTTTGATAATTTGCTGTAGGTTATGAGTAATAGAGAAAGCAGGAGCTTCACTTCCTCCAACATCAGTGTAAGAAGAATTAAGCCACTCTCTGTAGTGAACATTGAAGTCTCCAATATAGAGAACCTCAGCATGTGGGTGAGAAGCTAGCAAGGACTAATGGAAAGAGGACAGATTTCAAAGAAAGACACAAAGTCTGTGGAGTTTGGAGAACAGTAGCAGAAGCAAAGGAATATAGTGGTAGTTTAGAGATGGATTAGATTATCTAAGTCAGGAGATTCAAGGTCCATGAGCATTGCAATAGGAGTGTCTGTGTTGCAGTTAGCACAGACCCCACCTTTGGAACGAAAGCGAGAATACAGGTTATAGTGGGAGATTTAAAATGGGTCAGTGGAAGCATAGCTAGACAGCTGGGTTTTAGAGAAAAGGAGGAGGTTAGGGAGGGAAGTACCAAAGTGCTGTTCCACAGTCGAAAGATTAAAATTCAGGCCACGAATGTTAGAATAGTAGAGTGAAAGAAGCAGATCTATCATGAGGTGCAAGGTTAAGGGCAGAACCATTACTACCACCAGATGTGTCAACCCTCAAGCTAGTAGTGGAGTCAACTCTACCAACCGGCTACCGCGATCCATCAACGATTCCGAAAATAAAGCTCATAAGTGAAAAGCCCTCACAACTGACGAGTTACAATACTACCCATATCTATCCCTCTTTGCTTTATGTTTTCTTGGTGTCCGGGAACGATGAGGGCAATTTCTTTAGCTCGGTTCAGTGTCAATCTCATAAAAAATAGGTAGTTATATAAATAAGTTCAAATATTAAAGAGAAAAAAAGAAAGGAGCACCGCATGCATTACTCCATCTATCGAATCCCAAATTCGTGAATATGAAATTCTACATCAAATTAAACACATCTAATGGTGCACTCAATCTACCTGCTGAGCTTAAGAATACCAGTGGTTTCTCATTCTCAAGATATTTTGGTGAGGAGTTGTTAGAGGAAACACTAGAGGCAATATTCGAACTCAAAACAGTCAGAGCGGAAGCAAGGATCAGATGATAATTCTGAATATTTTTGTAATCAATAAACCAAGCGCAAAGACATTTAAGTATCCATTTTGATTAGTTAACTTTAGAATAGAAAAATAGTCTAATAAAATCATAAAGTTATTTGGTCCTTGCAGTTGACAAAATGAAAAGGGTTACTTAATATGTCTTTTAAAGAAAGAAAATAAAACAACAATTTTCACTCTTCTAATGAAAGAAACTACAAAAAATACAACAAACATTTTAATTCTGCAAATGATAGAAAATGAAACAAAAAAGTTAATTCTTATAATGAAAAAAAAAATACAACAAATAGGTTCACTTCTCGTCAAGAAAATAAAAAAAAATTTTCACTTCTTTAAATAATGTAAATACAACAAAAATATTATCTCTTTTAAAGAAAGATATTACAACAAAACTCTGTACTTTCTTTAATGAAAGGAAATGTAAAAAAAAATCGCTCTTAAAGAAACAAAATTTAATAATAAAAGTGTTCTACGAGTTTCAAGAAAAAAAATGTCTCAAAAAATACAAATTTCTTATCAAGAAACAATATACATAAAAAACTATAAATTTCTTTGCAAGAAAGAAAAAACAACCAAACGATTGATTTCAATTCAAGGGCAAAAAGTATAACAAAAATGTCCACTCTTAAATAAAGACCATATAAAAAGAAAAATACTCTTTTCAAGAAAGAAAATGAAGATAGAATGTTCGCCGAGTTTCCAGAGGGAAAATACAAAAAAATAAAAAATAACATATTTTCAAGAAAATACAAGAAAATGTTCACCGCATATAGAGAAAATTACGACCAAAACATTGAAGAAACACGAGAGAGAGAGAAATGATAGGTATTCACGACGCAGAACCAAAATGCAAGAGGTCGATATTCGGCAATGATATATTGTCAAATTAAATGACATTCCTAACAAAAACTATATATATATATATATATATATATATATATATATATATATATATATATATATATATATATATATATATAAAATATTGTTCCGGTTTTACGTCACGGACACTCTTTTCAGCCAAGGGCTAGGACGGTTGCCTTCTCGCGAAGGACTTGTTTAGCAGATGTAATCGTTACTCTGCGTGCATGCTCTTGCTAACCTCAGACCGTAACGGGGGGCGAACCCTAGACCTGACGCCTCAGAGTCGCGTACGCTACCACTTGAGCCATGGTGATATATATATATATATATATATATATATATATATATATATATATATATATATATATATATATATATATATATGAATCATTTTTTTTCCCCGACCGGGACTCGAACCTAGGACTTATGATTATTAAGCCAAGGCGCTACCACTACACCACAGAAGGTCGGGGTAAAAAATGATTCATGTTTTCACATATGTAATGTGCTTATTTGGTTATTTCATGGCCCGAATGAGATTGGGAATTGAATTAAATGCTAAAATGAAGCCACGAGTGAGGTTGGGGAACCTGTAATATGAACATAGTGGCATTCAGTTAGAATGCGTTCATTCCTAAGTATAGCAGATATAAGCTATAAGGTTGGATTCCTTTTAACCTTCTGTGGTGTAGTGGTAGCGCCTTGACTTAGTAATCATAAGTCCTAGGTTCGAGTCCCGGTCGGGGTAAAAAATGATTCATGTTTTAACATATGTAATGTGCTTATTTGGTTAGAGAGAGAGAGAGAGAGAGAGAGAGAGAGAGAGAGAGAGAGAGAGAGAGAGAGAGAGAGAGAGAGAGAGAGAGAGAGAGAGAAATGTCTAAATTCTGTATTTTGGTTAGAAATATTTACAAGTTTTAAAAAAAAACCACTAACTTTTGTATTGCAATTTGTGCATAAAAAGGAAACTTCTATGCACACACACATACACACACACACACACAAACACGTACAGGAATAAATGTACTACATACTTTATTATTATTATTATTATTATTATTAATATTATATATATATATATATATATATATATATATATATATATATATATATATATATATATATATATATATATATATATATATATATATATATATATATATATTCTTCTTCGTCTACATCTTTTCCCACTTTTATGTGGGGTCGATGTTAAATATATATATATATATATATATATATATATATATATATATATATATATATATATATATATATATATATATATATATATATATATATATATATCATTTCTTGCTCAGTTGTATATCTAAATTTGTTGTTTCCCAACACAGTAAGTTTCCATTCGAATTGGCGGTGGACACATATCTTGGAGTTGGAGGTGGTGGGGATTCAGTTTAGATGCCTTTCCTAGCGCCCCGCGGTGGGATCGAACCAGCATAAGTCACTTTCCAACACAAGTGGTCTCCATTCGAATGGAGGTGTTCATCGACAAGTTCAAGCTGGTGGGGATTAAAGCTGGGTATCCTTCCTAACGGCCCGCGGTCGGATTGAGCCAGCATTGGTAGCTTCCTGACAAGCGTATTTTACCAGTGGGCTATCGCGAGACAGGAACAAAGAACTATGTTATACTCCCACAGCATATTTTTGTGCAGAAAGTTCATAAACTGATAAAAAAAAATATTATGGTGTTTTTATATCAAGCCAATTTGTAAAAGCTGCACCTGGCAATTTCGTGTAGTTAAGCAAATTATTTGGGTCATTTCACTTGCTAAAATATTGTGTCATTGTATAAATTCATTGTCAGAGCATATGGAAGTATGTTATTATTATTATTATTATTATTATTATTATTATTATTATTATTCCCCCTGAGAGAGGGGGTAAGAATACTTCCTCCGTGTTCCCCTGCGTGTCGTAAAAGTCGACTAAATAGGGCAGAGCGACGGGACTGGGAATTTCCTCCTCTGTATTTACTTCCCACAAAAAGTCTAAGTATTTTCTTTGATTCAGCCACCACCCTTATAAGGGGGAATATGGCTTTGGTATATGGATGGATGGATGAATGGATTATTATTATTATTATTAATATTATTATTATTATTATTATTATTATTATTATATTATTATTATTATTATTATTATAATTATTATTATTATTGTTATTATTATTATTATTATTATGTTCTAATACCACGTAAAATGCTCACTAACAAAATCTGACTTTTTACCATGGAAAGGGCAAATCGAAGATGTATAAAAATTGGCAAATTTACTGCTGCTGCTAATGCTCTGCTGCTACTGCTACTTCTACTGCTTCTACAACTAAATAATAATAATAATAATAATAATAATAATAATAATAATAATAATAATAATAATAATAATAATAATAATAATAATCCAAGACATGGTTAAAACATTTTGGAATTATCATTTACGTCCTGAGAGCTGTCAAGCAGTCAAGGTTTGCAAGACCCCCCCCCCCCCAGAGGAGCCTTCAATAAAGTGAAAGAAAAAAAAACTCTAGAACTGACGCTCTGTCAAGGAAATTCAGTAGGGGGGGGGGGGGTGTGTGTGTGTGTGTGTGTGTGTGTGTGTGTGTGTGTGTGTGTGTGTGTGTGTGTGTGTGTGTGTGTATCAGAATGGACATCTTAACTTTACACTCGTTACAGGAAAAGGGAATCAGTTGATCATATGATAGGAATTTTACGATTTCATTTGTAGTTAGTTTATCGTTTGTATTCAATTAATACATTTGTTGTATAATTATGTCGTCCAGTTGCAAACATAGTCCAGATGTCATATATGTTATTCCATACTCTAAAAGGCTAATCTAGGTAAATAATAATAATCTTCCTTGTTTTATGAGTCACTATTTGTCCCATATTTGGGGGGTGAACATAGACCACGTGTTTGGGGAATTGAGGTTGGATGTCCTTCCTAACACCCCATGGTGGGCTCGACTCCGGGTCTAGCAATTCCCCAAAAACGTATTTTAACCATTTGGCTACCGTAATATATATGAAATAATAGTTATAAAGTCTCTCTCTCTCTCTCTCTCTCTCTCTCTCTCTCTCTCTCTCTCTCTCTCTCTCTCTCTCTCTCTCTCTCTCTCTCTCCACACACACACATACATGTAGACATATACGCACACACACATACATGTAGACATACGCACGCACACACACACAAACACACACGCGCAAGCAAAAATATAAAATTTTCCTTTCTCTTTTTGTTGCCACCTTAGAGCTGGCCAATTCTATCATATAGGCCCTTGAATCCAATCATGATTTCAAAGGAATAGGTAGAGTAGGCCTATGTAGCCTATGTAGACCAACTACAGCTGAAGGTTTTTTGAACTTAAATAGGTCTGTCCAGGACAGTTCGATGTTAAGTCTTCCTTCAGTTACGGTTCTTTTTCTATGCCTACAGCTACACTGAATATTCTTGGATATTCATCACACGTCTTTTATTATTCCTTCACATCTGACAAGTCATTACACTTTCTATCTCTGTTTCTCTTTACTTTATGTATTCTTCGTGCCAAGGCCCGAAGAGGGCTGTTTTATTTTTATTTTTTTTTGGCCCGTCCTGGTGTAACAATCATAAAAAAAATAATAATAACACTTTTTGGTCTAAGTAGCAAACAATTTTCGAGTGACAATGGACGAAAAGAGAAGATAGGGAAACGGTGAGAAGATAATTGTGGTAAATAGGAAAGTCTCTCTCTCTCTCTCTCTCTCTCTCTCTCTCTCTCTCTCTCTCTCTCTCTCTCTCTCTCTCTCTCTCTCTCTCTCTCTCACACACACTTACACCTTGCTAACAAGGGCAATTCTTTAGGATGTTTTCATATTTTACCCTAAAACCCTCATTTTTTTTATTATTAGTCCCCATAATGGGGGTGGTCACAGATTGAAGCTTTGAATTAAGGCTGGATGCTCTTTTTAACGCCCCATGGTGTGCTGGATCGCAAATATGTCATCTCAAGAGAGCCGTGGTTCCTTAGTTTTACTTTCAAATACTGCCCTGACTTTATATTTTTAACACTATATTAAATACCGTGACACTAATATACACCTTTTGTATAACTTC
>JAXCGZ010001216.1:0-23382 GCA_037179515.1 Halocaridina rubra
CCAAGAAACGCTATACAGCGGGGAATTATTGTATATATATATATATATATATATATATATATATATTATATATATATATTATATATATATATATATATATATATATATATATATATATATATATATATATATATATATATATATATATATATATATATATATATATATACAGTGTTGCATCACTTATCGCGGTACTTCGGTTCCGTGACCCGGCGCGAACCCGGGAATCCGTGGTGTAGAGATCAGCCTATATGTACATAGATATTTTAATGTATTTTTACGTATACACTGTATAAACCCTCCCTGTTCTGTTAAAAAAACACCCTTTACATTATAAATAACAGCAAGCAACGGGATTTTTTTTATGAACGTGATAGGAAAACTTACCATGAATGAGGTGATGATGACTTGACAGTAATAGGATCCATATTTTAAAATAATTTTTACGTTTACGTAAAATAGCGGCCGACATCCACAAACTTTTTTCCTTCTTTCAACATATCTAAGAGTTTCACTTTATCTACAATGGTTAACATTTTCCTTTGCCGCTTAGGCTCACTACAAGAAGCCTTAGAAGATGAAGGATGCTTGATTGCAAAGGTTAAAATATGCGAGTAAAAAAGTCACAAGCAAAACATTATAATAATAATAAGCACAACATGAATGGCGCACACGAGTGAGGCGAGACAATGGTAATATGGTGGAAGCCTTTGTCCGAAACGCTGATAGCGGTATCGTATTTTACATGTTGCAATACTGTTAGTATTTATGTTTTTTACTATTTTTTACTGTTATATTATTCTTAGGCTAAGAAATACGTTTTTTTTATCAATAAAATCATGAAACTACTGGAAATATAAATATATATGCTAGCTCACGTAGCTTCGACCCCAATACATTGTACGCTATCGAACACAAGCAAAACGTGAGTTAGAGTGAACGAGTCTTTGTCCAAAACGCTGATTGCGGTATCGTATTTTACATGTTGTAATACTGTTAGTATTTATGTTTTTTACCATTTTTTACTGTTTGATTATTCTTAGGCTAATAAATACGTTTTTTTTTATCAATAAAATCATGAAACTACTGGAAATATATATGTATATATGCTAGCTCACGTAGCTGTGACCCCAATACATTGTACGCTATCGAACACTATTTCGTATGATGCAATACTGTGAGTTATACTGTGCGTACGTATATCATTCAGTTATTAGTACAATGTATATTAATTTAAAATTCATCTACTTATTTGATGATTGTACAAAATCTATTGTATTTATTCACTGTAATTTGGACCAAATATTCCTTTTGTAAAGATTATACTGTACTTTTCAAAAGAGGTGGTCAATAAACGTATCTATCTATCTATCTATCTACATTTATGTTTTTTTACTATTTTTTACTGTTTTATTATTCGTAGGCTGGGAAATAATTTTTTTTTATCAATTAGATAATGAAATATGTTTTTTTCAATAAAAATAAAAATGAAAATACTGAGAATTTTTTTTTTAATATTTTAATATTTTTGCATATACCCATAAAATAAAATAATTTATCAAAAAAAAAAAAAACGCGATAGAGTGAGAAAGCAAACCAGGAAGTGCGAATATACAGTAACACTGTATATATATATATATATATATATATATATATATATATATATATATATATATATATATATATATATATATATATATATATATATATATATATATATATACTGTATATATATATATATATATATATATATATATAATATATATATATATATATATATATATATATATATATATATATATATATATATATATATATATATATAATATATATATATATATATATATATATATATATATATATATATATATATATATATATATATATATATATATATATATATATATATATATATATATATATATATATATATATATATATATATATATATATATATATATATATATATATATATATATATATATATATATATATATATATATATATATATATATATATATATATATATATATATATATATATATATATATATATATGAATCATTTTTTACCCCGACCAGGACTCGAACCTAGGATTTATAATTACTAAGTAAAAAACATAAATACTCACGGTATTGCACCATGTGAAATACGATACCGGTATCAGTGTTTCAGAAAACGAAAAGGGTCGCACCTACATGAGCTAGTACATATTGAAATTCTCATTATTTTATTGATAAAAAAAGTATTTCCTAGCCTAAGAGTAATAAAACAGTAAAAAATAGCAAAAAACATAAATTTAAACATATACACTCACAGTATTGCACCATGTGAAATACTGTACGATAGTGTACACTGTATTGGCGTCTTGGAAAGCGCAAAGGCTCTCACCTACGTGTTATAGTTCATGGAATGGTATTGGCTGAAAGGGTGAGAGATGACGAATCACAGAATTGTTTTTCTGTATGTTTTGTATCATGGGGTCTGAATTGCTTTTTAATTGAAGCCTGGTTCTCCCACCCTCTTCCATTGTCTCGCCTCTCTCGTTCAGTCTAACTCAAATGTGCGCCGTTCGCGTTGTGCTTATTATGTTATGCTTCAGGGATTTTTTCGATAACAGTCTCCTATGCCTCAACAGACTCCTCTTTAATTTCAAGCGGCTCATGCAGATCTGCTTTAACGTCTGATTTACAAGAGATTTCCTCTACTGGGGGAGCATCAGTATCATTTCCTTTGCCTGAACAGCCTCCTCTTTAATTTCAAGCGGCTCCTGCAGATCTTCTTTAACACCTGACATACAAGAGATTTCCTCTACTGGGGGAGCATCAGTATCATTTCCTTTGCCTCAACAGACTCCTCTTTAATTTCAAGCGGCTTCTGCAGATCTTCTTTAACGTCTGATTTACAAGAGATTTCCTCTACTGGGGGAGCATTAGTATCATTTTCACAGTTTGCAATGCCATCCATTTCCTTCATAGAAAGAGAAGGAACACAATTGGTTTCTGAAGACTGACCTGAATTGAGACCAGTTTGTGCAAAGTCCAAAGTATACTGTATTTCAAAATATCACTGATAGGATACTTGGCTTCTCCACTTCCATATTTTTCATAATGATCAAGGGTTTTCATAAGTACTGTATATTCAATTCACTTCGTAACTTAGCTACGAGGAAATCGAAGAACTTGGACTTGCACTTGAACGTCTGGCTGCCATGTATGAACACATGAAAGCACTCCAACAACTCTCACAAGAACATGATAATAATATGGTTCGTTTGGTGATCTTCTGCAATCTTCTCGACGATGCCATGTCATTACCACCTCATTCCCGGTAAGTTTACCTATCACTTTCATATAAATTTACGCTTGCACGCTGTTATTAATAGTGTAAAGGGTGGTTAGTTAACAGTACAGGGGGGGGGGTTACAGTGATCTCCCCATTATCGCAGGGGTTCGGTTCCGGGACCTGGCGCGAAACTGGAAAATCGCGGAGTAGGATCAGCCTATATGTACGTAGATATTTTAATTTATTTTTACGTTTACACGGTATAAACTGTATAAACCCTCCCTGTATTGTTAACAAACCACCCTTTACTTCATAAATAGCAGCATGCAAGCGTAAATTTATATGACATAGTCATGTACATAGGTATTTTACAATTATTTTTATGTTTACTGTATAAATCCTCACTGCATTGTTAAAAAACCACCCTTTACTTTATAAATAACAGCATGCAACGTAAATTTATATGTACGTGATAGGTAAACTTACCTTATCTGTTATGGTTAACATTTTCCTTTGCTGCTTAGGCTCACTACAAGAAGCCTTAGAAGATGAAGGATGCTTGGGAGGCATTGCAAAGGTTAAAATATGCGAGTAAATAAATCTCAAGCAAAACGTATTAATAATAATAAGCACAACGTGAACGGTGCACACGAGTGAGGCGAGACAATGGAAGATGGTGGAAGCCTTTGTCCGAAACGCTGATAGCGGTATCGTATTTTACATGTTGCAATACTGTTAGTATTTATGTTTTTTACTATTTTTTACTGTTTTATTATTCTTAGGCTAAGAAATACGTTTTTTTTATCAATAAAATCATGAAACTACTGGAAATATAAATATATATGCTAGCTCATGTAGCTGCGACCCCAATTCATTGTACGCTATCGGACACAAGCAAAGCGTTTAATAAGCACAACGTGAACGGCGCACATGTGAGTTAGACTGAACGAGCTTGTCCGAAGCACTGATAGTGGTATCGTATTTTACTTATTGCAATACTGTTAGTATTTATGTTTTTTACTATTTTTTGCTGTTTTATTATTCTTAGGCTAAGAAATACGTCTTTTTATCAATAAAATCATGAAACTACTGGAAATATAAATATATATGCTAGCTCACGAAGCTGCGATCCCAATACATTGTACGCTATCGGACACTATTTCGCATGATGCAATACTGTGAGTTATACTGTACGTACGTATATCTAAATTTATGTTTTTAATATTTTTTACTGTTTTATTATTCGTAGGCTGGGAAATAATTTTTTTTTTATCAATTAGATAATGAAATATGTTTTTTTCAATAAAAAAATGAAAATACTGAGAATTTTTATTTTTTTAATATTTTAATATTTTTGCATATACCCGAAAAATAAAATAATAATTTGGCAAAAAAAAACGTGGTACAGTGAAAACGCGAACCAAGAAACGCGATCCAGCGGGGGATCACTGTATACAGTAAACGTAAAAATAAATGTAAAATACCTATGTATATAGGGTGATCCTACTTCGCGGAAATTCACCTATCACGGTCGGTCCCGGAACCAAACCCCCTCGATAAACGAGGGATTACTATACAGTGTTCAACCCCTTATCGCGGTAGTTCGGTTCCGGGACCCGGCGCGAACCAGGAAAACCGCTGAGTAGGATCAGCCTATATGTACATAGATATTTTAATTTATTTTTACGTTTGCACTGTATAAACCCTCTCTGTACTATTAACAAACCACCCTTTACTTCATAAATAACAGCATGCAACGTAAATTTATATGAAAGTGATAGATAAAATTACGGTGAATGAAGTGGTAATTACATGACATACTCATTTGCAATTATTTTAAGTTTACGTACTGTATAAACCCTCCCTGCACTGTTAAAAAACATGAACTATCTAACGTAGATGAGAGCTACTGGAGATATAAATATATATGCTAGCTCACATAGCTATCGGACACTACATATATCGCATGATGCAATACTGTGAGTTATACTGTACGTACGTATATCTAAATTTATGTTTTTTACTGTTTTATTATTCTTAGGCTAGGAAATACTTGTTTTATCAATAAAATAATGAAAATTTTAATAGTCACTAGGTCACGTAGGTGAGAGCCTTTGCGTTTTCCGAAACACTGATACCGGTATCGTATTTTACGTGGTACAATACTGTTTACTATTTTTTACTGTTTTATTATTCTTAGGCTAAGAAATACTTTTATTTTATCAATAAAATCATGAAACTACTGGAAATATAAATATATATGCTAGCTCACGTAGCTATCGAACACTATTTCGCATGATGCAATACTGTGAGTTATACTGTACGTACGTACGTATATCTAAATTTATGTATATACTAGCTCACGTAGCTATCGGACACTACATATATCGCATGATGCAATACTGTGAGTTATACTGTACGTACGTATATCTAAATTTATGTTTTTTACTATTGTTTACTGTTTTATTATTCTTAGGCTAGGAAATACTTGCTTTATCAATAAAATAATGAAAATTTTAATATTCACTAGGTCACGTAGGTGAGAGCCTTTGCGTTTTCCGAAACACTGATACCGGTATCGTATTTTACGTGGTGCAATACTGTTTACTATTTTTTACTGTTTTATTATTCTTAGGCTAAGAAATACTTTTTTTTATCAATAAAATCATGAAACTACTGGAAATATAAATATATATGCTAGCTCACGTAGCTGCGACCCCAATACATTGTACGCTATCGAACACTATTTCGCATTATGCAATACTGTGAGTTATACTGTACGTACGTATATCATTCAGTTATTAGTACAATGTATATGAATTTAAAATTAATTTACTTATTTGATGATTGTACAAAATCTATTGTATTTATTCATTGTAATATGGACCAAATATTCCTTTTGAAAAGATTATACTTTTCAAAAGAGGTGGTCAATAAACGCATCTATCTATCTATCTAAATTTATGTTTTTTACTATTTTTTGCTGTTTTATTATTCGTAGGCTGGGAAATAATTTTTTTTATCAATTAGATAATGAAAAATGTTTTTTCAATAATAAATTAAAATACTGAGAATTTTTTTTTTAATATTTTAATATTTTTGCATATACCCATAAAATAAAATAATTTATCAAAAAAAAAAAAAAACGCGATACAGTGAGAACGCGAACCAAGAAACGCGAATAACCGGGGGAACACTATATATATATATATATATATATATATATATATATATATATATATATATATATATATATATATATATATATATATATATATATATATATATATATATATATATATATATATATATATATATTAGATTCCTGCAATATATATATATATATATTAGATTCCTGCAATATATATATATATATATTAGATTCCTGCAATATATATATATATATATATATATATATATATATATATATATATATATATATATATATATATATATATATATATATATATATATCCTGCATATATATATATATATATATATATATTCATGCATATATATATATATATATATATATATATATATATATATATATATATATATATATATATATATATATATATATATATATATATATATATATATATATATATATATATATATATATATATATACACACACACACAATACTTCTAAATGTAAGGTAATGAGAATGGGTACAATTGCAAGAAGGCCCAAGTTTGACTACTCGGTGGCAGGAGTACAACTTCAAGAGACAGAAAATGAGAGAGATTTAGGAGTAAACATACTGGCAGATTTGTCTCCAGATATACATATAAATGGCATAGTAAGGGCAGCATATGCTTTCTTATCAAATGTAAACGTAGCCTACAGGCACATGGACAAGGAAATGTTCAAAAATATTTATATAACCTACGTGAGGCCAAAATTTGAATATGCAGCCCCCTTTTGGAATCCGCACTTGAAAAATCATGTAGCTAAGCTTGAAAGAGCTCAAAGACATGCCACAAAACTGGTGCCAGAAATACGCCATATCAGTTATGATGAGAGGCTGAGGGTATTAGACTTACCATCACTCGAAGCTAGAAGAATGAGGGGGGATATGGTGACAGTCTATAAATTCCTTCATGGTTATGATAGAGTGGATAGGGATCGATATTTTGATATGACTGGCACTAGAACAAGAGGTCATAGTATGAAGCTTTGTAAGAAAACTTCTTTGCAGCATGTAAGGAAGTACTTTTTTAGTGTAAGAGTAGTTGATAGTTGAAATTCACTAAGCAAGGAGGTAGTTAATGCTAACTCAATCCATAGTTTTAAAGACAGGTATGATAAGTGTCACTAAGTACAAAATGGAACCGATCAGGAAACGGGAAGATACAAGCCTTGAATTCTTTCCCGTAAGCACAATTAGGTAATCACACACACACGCACACACACACATATGCCAGAGTTGAAGCCATCACATCACATTACCTAATTTTTTGTGTAAATTGGGGGGAGCTCTTGCAGCCATTTACCTGATCCTGTGGTTCCATATATTGTTAAAATCAATATCCTTCCCATTTTTATTAACTTGATAGTTTGATGCACGAAATACTTGAATGATTAAATAAATACTAAAAATACACCTGTCAATAGTACTGAGTTAAGTTGCCAAGTAGCACAGCTGTCTTATTTTTTTTCTTTTAGCTTTCTGTTTTATTATTTTTATATTTTGTATATATTGAGTTAAATATAAAGTCTGATCCTGTGATAACATACCTTGGTTAGCAAGTGAGTTTATCAGTTAAGAAGAATATATAGCAGAAACAGGTGGGTGTCTCCTCAGATACAAATTCGAATTTCCTACAAGTAGACTTTTGTTTTGCATTTTCTTTCCCTCAAATTACCAAAGACAAATTTAAAGTTAGGATGTGTGTAACCAGAAAAGAGATGAATTGAGTTACTAAATAGTACTTATATGAAGATATAGAAATTCTGTGTGAAGCTTGAATAAAAGCTTTTCTCCTTTTTTTTTTCTTTTTTTTCTTCTACTTCTTTCTATATTCTGTGAAAAGGGAAAACATGAAAATGAGGCCATCTCTGTCCCAAACCCCCTCCCAATCATTGGTTGGGGAAGGATGATAGAAGATCTCCATGGGATGTAGCAGCAGGAAGAGGAGTAGGTATTAGGAGATTAAAACAAAAAATCAAGAATTCAGAGACAATGGTTATAAACCTTGATGAAAAAATTCGGAGTATGGATAGAGAAATGAAAGAAAATGAAACACTCAGAGAGGAAATAAGATGTTTGCAGGAAGCAAGTAAAGCACAAAGGCAGGAGAGAAAAGAACTAGAAAAACAAATAAGAAGCTGGAAGGGGAAAAGAGTGCACTAGAAACCTGAATTTCTAAATGAGAAAAAAAACAAACAGCTGAATGACAACCTAAATGAATTAAATGTTCGTTCACTGCTCTCTTCTAAGAGAGACGAGATTGCAGCTTGGAATGTCCAGATTAAGGAAAACATCGAACAATTTAGAAATGAGTTTCAGGAGCTAAATACAAAACATGATGCCGTGAAAACTTCCTTTGCTGATGCACTAAAGTGGAATGTGGCAGTAAAAGAGGCAGTGAAGGTTGTGGCACTGGAAAACATACAAACAGTTGACTATAAAATAACAGTAATCTAAAAAATTAAAGACGGTGTGATGGAAAGGGCAAATCCACTGATTAAACAGACACTTGATAAAGAGAAGACGGTGGTAATCTCAAGCATAAGCGAATCCCAGAAGTCAACATGGCAGGGGAGACTTGAAGAAAATTAAGCTAGGGTTGTAGACCTGATAAGAAAGCTTGGAGTAGTTTGTGGTCCTGAGGATATTGTAAACATTCACCAACTAGTTATATATTCGAGGGAGGGAAAGCAGAGACTAACAAAAGTAACTTTTGAGAGAGTGGACATATGTAGAGAAGTATTAATGAGGAATAAAAGTCTAAAAGACTTGCAAGAATTCAGTGAAGTTTTCATTAGACAATACAGAACACAGGAAGAGATGGAAGGAATCAAATACTTGTTGCAAGAGGCTAGAAGGTTAAATGAGGAAAGAAATTTTCATTTCAGACTTCTTCCAAACAAAGGGGAGAAAAAGAAGAAAATGACTTAAGATCAGGGGATGGGGCCTCATTAAGATTGTTATACAGTACACAAATGCTGATGGATTAGCTGGTAAGGCAGTAGAATTAAGAGATAGGATTCACAACGGTAAGGCAGATATAGTAGCAGTTACAAAGACTAAGTTGAGTGAGGACATAAAGAGTGTCACAGATTTTCCTAAGGACTTCAGAATATTAAGGGTTGAAAGTTCTGAAAGGAATGGTGGAGGGATAGCATGGCTCATAAGTGAAAGGATTGAGGTTGAAGAAATAAACTTTGCTATAGAAAGTGAGTTCAAGGAATTTCTTTTTGCTCGCATAAATACTGGGTCAGAGAGCATTATAATAACTGTTGTATATAACCCACCAAGGAACCAAAATGGGCTAGAAGTTTATGAGGAAAGTCATATATGTACTATTGAAGTCATAAACTCAGTTGTTAACATGGCACAGGAGAGAAAATGTAGAATTTTGATTATGGGAGATTTTAATCATAATAGAGATAGATTGGATAAATCTTGACCCACACAGTGGTGAGGACTCATTCGGGGCAAGATTCCTAGATTGCGTACAAGGGAATTTCCTACACCAACATGTACTGGAACCAACGTGGGCCAGGGGTGGGGATGAGCTATCACTACTTGATCTAGTATTCACAGATAACGTGTTGGATATTGAAAAAATTCAGTATGAACCACCAATTGGAAAGAGTGACCACTGTGTGTTGTTGATGGAGTATATCAATGTAGATGTTCTGCCAGAGAGTAGAAGAACGAGGACATGAGGAGGAACTATCCGAAAGGAGATTACATCAAAATTAATGAACTTTTTGCAGTTATTGACTGGAGGACCTTATTTAACAACAAATCTGTACAAGAAATGTATGGCATTTTTTATGAGAAATATGGGAATATAGTAGATTGCTGCATCCCTGTCACCAAAGTAGGTGTAATTCATGCCAGAGAGAAATGGTTTGATAATGAGTGTAAAATAGCTAAGGAATGGAGAGACAAATGCTGGAAAAGGTATAGGAGGAGAAAAAACATAAATGCCTGGCAAACCTACAAAAGAACAAGAAATTATTACCTAAGTAAAAGAAGAGAGGCAGAGAGAGACTATGAGAGGGACATCACCAGGAAGGCTAAAGAAAATATCAGACTTTCCACAGCTCTATCAAAGGAAAACTGAAGGTAAAAGAACAGGTTTTAATGCTTAAGAGAGTGGATAGAAGCATCATTGAGACGGATGAAGAGATATGCAAAGAATTGAGCAAGGAGTTTCAGTCAGTATTTGCAGTAGAAAATACCCCCACCCCCCTCAGATTGCAGAGATAGAAGCTCATGGGCCGGTAATAGAGAACATCAACTTTTCAGCCACAGAGGTATGCAAAGTGCTGATGGAGCTAGATGTCCATAAAACTACAGGTCATGATGATATATCCCCTCATGTACTTAAAAAATATGCAAACTCAGTATCAGTGGCAATAAGTATCATATTTAAAAAGTCACTGGAGTCAGGGGAGATTCCAAGATGCTGAAAACAAGCGAACGTGATGTTTATCTTCAAAAAGGGAAGGAGGGATACGGCTCTAAACTATAGACCAGTTTCCTTGACAAGCATAGTTTGCTAAGTTATGGAGAAACTGCTAAGAAAACATATCTCTCTTTACTTGAAATCCTTCAACTTTTTGCCAGTGAGACAACATGGCTTCAGAGAAGGTAGATCAACAGTAACAAACTTATTAGGATTTTATGATGAGGTAAGCCGAATCTCACAGGAAACAGAGGGTTGGGCAGATTGCATATTCCTAGAAATCCAGAAAGCATTTGACATTGTTCCAAACGGGAGATTTAAGAAGCTGCAAGCTATGGCTAGAATAGGTGGAAATGTCTTGGAATGGATAAAAATTTACTTAGAAGGAAGGGAACAGAGGGTTAGAGTAAGACACTCAGTGTCTGAATGGAAAATAGTTAGTAGTGGAGTTCCACAGGGTTCAGTTTTAGGGCCACTTTTGTTCCTTGTATATGTAAATGACCTACCAGAGTGTGTAAATTCATTCATGAATTAGTTTGCAGATGATGCAAAGATTGTGAAGAAAGTAAGAAACGAGAACAATGGTAGAGAACTTCAGGAAGATCTATATAGTCTGTATGAGTTGTCAGAAAAATGGCTAATGAAATTCAATACTTCAATATGTAAGGTAATGAGAATGGGTACAAGTGCAAGAAGGCCCAAGCTTGACTACTCGGTGGCAGGAGGTGGCAGGAGTACAACTTCAAGAGACAAAAAATGAGAGAGATTTAGAAGTAAACATACTGGCAGATTTGTCTCCAGAAATACATATAAATGGCATAGTAAGAGCAGCATATGCTTTCCTATCAAATGTTAGGGTAGCTTTCAGGCACATGGACAAGGAAATGTTCAGAAATATGTATGTAACCTACGTGAAGCCAAAACTTGAATAAGAGTGTGACACCGGGACAGGCAGAAACTGCCCTCATCAACAAAGGCCCGGGCACGAGAAAATACCAAGACGAAGGAAAAGAAAAAGGTTAAGGGCAAGGCAGAGATGAGGTACTGTCACACAAAGGAATACGACAGACAGAAAAAAAAACAGTCAAAGTAAAAAGGACCCAGATATATGGAGGACTAGGCTCTGAGATGACGATAGATCTGCTTTTTGAAGGATGAAAGGTCATAAGAATTAGGAAAGACAGAAGGAGGAAGAGAGTTCCAGAGTCTGGAGGTAGATGGGAAGAAGCAGTCGCTGCACCGACCAATCCGCGAGCTACAAATCTCCACACAGTACCTGTGAGATGAGGCCGCTTGGCGAGTGTTACGTGGCCTCGGTAGTGGAGGAGGGATGCAACTCGCCAACTCATCAGAGCAGCGATGGAAGTAGTAGCGATAGAAAAGCGAAAGGGAATACCTTACAGCGAAGAGAGAGAGAATCCAGATTAGAAGTAAGAGAAGGATCATTAATGTGTCTGACTGCCTTAGATTCAACCCTATCAAGAAGATAAGTAAAGGAAGAAGCACCCCAGATGTGTGAGCAGTATTCTAAGCAGGGGCGGATAAGACCTTTGTAAATGTAAGTAACTGCAATGAGGAAAAGTAATAACGAAAACTAAACAAAACCCCCAAATTTTTGGATGAAGATTTAGAAATTTGGATTATGTGATTCCTCCAAGACAAGTTAGAGGCTATATGGATTCCTAATATATTGATAGAGTTAAGAGGGTAAATTTCATTAGTTTCGAAGACAATAGGGTTATCAGGAGGAGATGAAGATAAAGAGATAGCCTGAAACTGTGTCTTGGAGGCATTGAATTTAACTAAATTTTGAGTGCCCCACTCAGATACTCTCTGCAAATCGGAGTTAAGAGTAGAAGAAGGAGTGATACGAGATTGATTACGAGTAACAGATGAAGGTTGTGAAGAAAAGGCAGAGGAAAAGTGAAGGGTAGAATCATCGGCAAAGGCATTAAGAAGAGAGGAAGATTGGGATTGTAGAAGATCATTGATGAAGAGAAGGAAGAGAGTAGGTGAAAGAACAGAGCCCTGTGGAACACCACTGGAAACAGAGAAAGGGCTAGATGTCGCACCATCAACAACTACAGATATAGAATGGTCAGTAAGAAAACTGGAATTCAGAGAACAGAAAGAAGTGGTAAAGCCATAGGCAGGGAGTTTGGCCAACAGAGCCTTATGCCAAACTCTGTCAAAAGCCTTAGAGATATCAAGGGCGACGACAAAGGATTCCCCATAGTTCCTAAGAGAAGATGACCATACATGAGTAAGATAGGACAGGAGATCACCAGTGGATCTTGCCTTGCAGAAGCCGTACTGGTGATCGGAGATAAGTGAGTTAGATTCAAGGCGTTTCAAGAAGTGAGCATTGAGCAAAGTTTCGAAAACTTTAGCAATAGAGGAGGTTAGAGCAATAGGTCGGTAGTTAGAAGGAATAGAGCGGTCACCCTTCTTAGGAACAGGTTGAACTAGAGCATGCTTCCAAGATGAAGGATAGATACTGGTTGACAGAATGAGGCGAAAAAGACGGCAAAGCACGTGAGCCAGTTCTTCTGCAAACTCTTTATGGAACCTTGCAGGGATACCATCGGGACCAGATGCCTTGTTTGTCTTTAGTGAGCGAAGAACCTTATGAACTTTGCGTGAAGAAAGGATAAGGGAGGGCATAGGGTTAGAGAGAGGAAAAGACTGAGGAACAGGTGCGCTGGAATCGTTGATAGAAGAGTTGGCAGAAAAATGAGAGCCAAAGAGAGTGGCTTTGTCAGTGGGAAAGCAAGCTATAGAACCATCAGAACGAATGAGAGGGGGAAAGCTTGAGTTACAGAAGTTTTTGAAGAGGTTTTTGGCTAAGGACCAGAAGCATTTGTCAGTGGGAGAGGAGTTAAGGTCATCAACTTTCCTTCTTATAAAGGAAGCCTTAGACATTCGAATCTGAGCTGTACAGCGATTCCTAGCTATTATAAAAGCAGAGCAAGTTAAATCGGAAGGAGAGGCTTGGTAAGATCGGAGAGCCTGATTCCTAGGCTGGATAGCCATGGAGCAGGCACGGTCAAACCAAGGTTTAGGGGGAGAAAAAGTTTTTGTAGAAGAGGGGATGTACGCCTTGAAAAAGACGTAGCTAAGCTTGAAAAAGATCAAAGACATGCCACGAAACTGGTGCCAGAAATACTTAATCTCAGTTATGATGAGATGCTGAGGGAATTAGACTTACCATCACTCGAAGCAAGAAGCTTGAGGAGGGATATATGACAGTCTTTAAATTCCTTCATGGTTATGATAGAGTGGATAGGGATCGATATTTTGATATGGCTGGTTCTAGAATTAGAGGTCATAGTTTGAAGTTTCGTAAGAAACTTCTTTGCAGGATGTAAGGAAGTACTTTTTTAGTGTAAGAGTAGTTGATAATTGGAATTCGCCAAGCGAGGAGGTACTTAATGCTAAATCAATCCATAGTTTTAAGGATAGGTATGATAAGTATCACTAAGTACAAAATGGAACCGATCAGGAGACGGGAATATACGAGCTTTGGGCTCTTTCACGTAAGCACAATTAGGTAATCTCTCTCTTTTTCTCTCTCTCTCTCTCTCTCTCTCTCTCTCTCTCTCTCTCTCTCTCTCTCTCTCTCTCTCTCTCTCTCTCTCTCTCTCTCTCTCTCTCTCTCACACACACACACAGTCTTTAAATTCATTCATGGTCATGATAGAGTGGATTGGGATCGATAATTTGATATGGATGGCTCTAGAACTAGAGGTCATAGTTTAGCTTCATAAGAAACTTCGTTGCTGGATGTAAGGAAGTACTTTTTTAGTCTAAGAGTAATTGATAATTGGAATTTGCTAAGTGAGGAGGTAGTTAATGCTAACACAATCCATAGTTTTAAGGACAGATATGATAAATCGCAATAAGTACAAAATGGAACCAATCCTTTTTTTTTTATTTTGTATATATATATTGAGTTAAATGTAAAGTCTAATCCTGTGATAACATATCTTGGTTAGCTAGTGAGTTTATCAGTTAGGAAGAATATATAGCAGAAACAGGTGGGTGCCTCCTCAGACACAAATTCGAAGTTTCCTTCAGGTTTGACTTTTGTTTTGTTGCATTTTTTTTTTCTTTTTCTTTTTATCCTTAAATTACCATGGTCAAGTTTTTAAGTTAAGATGTGTGTTACCAGAAAAGAGATAAATTGAGTCACTAAATAGCACTTATATGGAGATATAAAAATTCTGCGTGAAGCTTAAATAAAAGTTTTTCTCTTTTTGTTTCCTCTTTCTCTTCTTCTATCTATAGTCTATGAGAGGGAGAACATAAAAATGAGGCCATCTCTGTCCCAAACCTCGCCCATCCATGGGTCGGTAGGAGGGGTAGCCATTAGGAGACTTAAACAGAAAATCAAGAATTTAGAGGCAATGGTTATAAGCCTTGATGAAAAAATTTGGAATATGGATGGAGAAATGAAAGAGAATGAAACACTCAGAGAGCAAATAAGATCTTTGGAGGAAGCAAATAAAGCACAAGGGCAGGAGAGAAAGGAACTAGAAAAAAGAATAAAGAAGCTGGAAGGGGAAAAGAGTCAACTAGAATCTAGAATTTCTAAACAAGAAGATAAAAACAAACAGCTGAATGACAACCTAAAGGAATTAAATGTTAGTTCACTGCTCTCTTCTGAGAGAGACGAGATTGCTGCTTGGAATGTCCAGATTGAGGAAAACATTGAACAGTTCAGAAAAGAGTTCCAGGAGCTGAATATGGAAAATGATGCCATGAAAACTTCCTTTGCTGATGCACTAAAGGGGAATGTGGCAGTAAAAGAGGCTGTAAAGGTGGTGGCACTGGAAAACATACAAACAGTTGTCTATAAAGAGACAGTAATCGAAAAAATGAAAGACGTTGTAATGGAAAGGGCAAACCCACTCATCAGACAGGCACTTGATAAGGAGAAGACAGTGGTAATCTCAGGCATAAGCGAATCCCAGGAGCCAACATGGCAGGGGAGACTTGAAGAAAATAAAGGTAGGGTTGTAGACCTGATAAGAAAGCTTGGAGTAGTATGTGGTCCTGAGGATATTGTAAACATACACCAACTAGGTAAATATTCGAGGGAAGGAAAGCCGAGACCAACAGAAGTAACCTTTGAGAGAGGGGAAACATGTAGGAAAATATTGTTGAGAAGACCTTCAAGAATTCAAAGAAGTGTTCATTAGACGATACAGAACACAGGAAGATATGGGAAAGATCAAATACTTGTTGCAAGAGGCAAGAAGGTTAAATGATGAAAGACATGAAGAAGAGAAGAAAAATTTTCATTACAGAGTTCTTCCAGACAAAGGGGAGATAAAGAAGATAATGACAGAAGATCAGGGGATGGGGCCTCATTAAGATTGTTATACACAAATGCTGATGGATTAGCTGGTAAGGCAGTAGAATTAAAAGATAGGATTCACAACAGTAAGGCAGATATAGTAGCAATTACAGAGACTAAGTTGAGTGAGGACATAAACAGTGTCACAGTTTTTCCTAAGGGCTTCAGAATACTAAGGGTTGAAAGATCTGAGAGGACTGGTGGAGAGATAGCACTGCTCATAAGTGAAAGGATTCAAGTTGAAGAAATAAACTTGGCTATAGAAAGTGAGTTCAAGGAATTTCTTGTTGCTCGCATAAATACTGGGTCAGAGAGCATTATAATAACTGTTGTATACAACCCACCAAGGAACCAAAATAGGCTTGAAGTTTATGAGGAAAGTCATATAGGTACTATTGAAGTCATAAACTCAGTTGTTAACATGGCACGGGAAAAAAAATGTAGGATTTTTATTATGGGAGACTTTAATCATAAAGAGATAGATTGGATAAATCTTGACCCACACAGTGGTGTGGTGAGGACTCATTCGGGGCAAGATTCCTAGATTGTGTACAAGGGAATTTCCTACACCAACATGTAATGGAACCAACAAGGGCCAGGGGTGGGGATGAGCCATCACTACTTGATCTAGTGTTCACAGATAATGTGTTGGATATTGAAAAAATTGAGTATGTACCACCAATTGGAAAGAGTGACCACTGTGTGTTGTTGATGGAGTATATCATTGAAGATATTCTTCCTGAGAGTAGAGGCACTAAGGACATGAGGAGGAACTATCCGAAAGGAGATTATATCAAAATGAATGAGCTTTTTGCAGTTCTTGACTGGAGAACCTCATTTTACAACAAATCTGTACAACAAATGTATGACATCTTTTGTGAGAAATATGGGAAGATAGTAGATTGCTGCATACCTGTCACCAAAGTAGGTGTAATTCATGCCAGAGAGAAATGGTTCGATAATGGGTGTAAAAGAGCTAAGGAGTGGAGAGACAAATGCTGGAAAAGGTATAGGAGGAGAAAAAACATAAATGCCTGGCAAACCTACAAAAGAGCAAGAAATGACTACCTAAGTAAAAGGAGAGAGGCAGAGAGAGACTATGAGAGGGACATCACCAGGAAGGCTAAAGAAAATGCTAAGCTTTTCCACAGCTTTATCAGAGGAAAACTGAAGGTAAAAGAACAGGTTTTATGGCTAAAGAGAGAGGATGGAAGCATCACTGAGACGGATGAAGAGATCTGCAAAGAATTGAACAAGGAGTTTCAGTCAGTATTTACAGTAGAAAATACCCCACCCCCTCAGATTGCAGTGATAGAAGCTCAAGGGCCGGTTTTAGAGAACATCAACTTTACAGCCGCAGAGGTATGCAAAGCGCTGATGGATTTAGATGTTCATAAAGCTACAGGTCCTGATGACATATCCCCTCATGTGCTTAAAAAATTTGCAAACTCAATATCAGTGGCACTAAGTATCATATTTAAAAAGTCACTGGAGTCAGGGGAGATTCCAAAATGCTGGAAACAAGCAAATGTGATACCTATCTTCAAAAAGGGAAGGAGGGATACGGCTCTGAACTATAGACCAGTTTCCTTGACCAGCATAGTTTGCAAAGTTATGGAGAAACTACTAAGGAAACATATCTCTCTTCACTTATAATCCTTCAACTTTTTGTCAGTGAGGCAACATGGCTTCAGAGAAGGTAGATCAACAGTAACAAACTTATTAGAATTTTATGATGAGGTAAGCCGAATCTTACAGGAAAGAGAGGGTTGGGCAGATTGCATATTCCTAGACTTCCAGAAAGCGTTTGACACTGTTCCACATGGGAGACTTATTAGGAAGCTGCAATCAATGGCTAGAATAGGTGGAAATGTTTTGGAATGGATAAAAACTTACTTAGAAGGAAGGGAACAGAGGGTTAGAGTAAGACACTCAGTGTCTGAATGGACAAGAGTTAGTAGTGGAGTTCCACAGGGTTCAGTTTTAGGGCCACTTTTGTTCCTTGTATATGTAAATGACCTACCAGAGTGTGTAAATTCATTCATGAATATGTTTGCAGATGATGCAAAGATTGTGAAGAAAGTAAAAAACGAGAACAATGGTAGAGAACTTCAGGAGGATCTAAATAATCTGCATGAGTGGTCAGAAAAGTGGCCAATGAAATTCAATACTTCAAAATGTAAGGTAATGAGAATGGGTACAAGTGCAAGAAGGCCCAAGCTTGACTACTCTGTGGCTGGAGTACAACTTCAAGAGACAGAAAATGAGAGAGATCTAGGAGTAAACATACTGGCAGATTTGTCTCCAGAAATACATATAAATGGCATAGTAAGGGCACCATATGCATTCTTATCAAATGTATGGGTAGCCTTCAGGCACATGGACAAGGAAATGTTCAGAAATATTTATGTAACCTATGTGAGGCCAAAACTCGAATATGCAGCCCCCTTTTGGAATCCGCACTTGAAAAAGCACATAGCTAAGCTTGAAAAAGTTCAAAGACATGCCACGAAACTGGTGCCAGAAATACGCAATCTCAGTTATGATGAGAGGCTGAGGGAATTAGACTTACTACCATCACTCGAAGCTAGAAGAGTGAGGGGGGATATGGTGAGTCTTTAAATTCCTTCATGGTTATGATAGAGTGGATAGGGATTGATATTTTGATATGGCTGGCTCTAGAACTAGAGGTCATAGCTTGAAGCTTCGTAAGAAAACTTCTTTGCAGGATGTAAGGAAATACTTTTTCAGTGTAAGAGTAGTTGATAGTTGGAATTCGCAAAGCGAGGAGGTAGTTAATGCTCTCTCAATCCATAGTTTTAAGGACAGGTATGATAAGTATCACTAAGTATAAAATGGAACCGTTCAGGAGACGGGAAGATACGAGCTTTGGGCTCTTTCCCGTAAACACAATTAGGTAATCACACACACACACACACACTCCTCGACTCACAAACATCCGACAAACGAACATGCTCAGATAGGAACTATGTGTGTGTGTGTAATTACCCAATTGTGCATACGGGAAAGAGCTCTATATTTGTAACCTTCTATCTCTTAGTCAATTCCTCTTTTGTAATCAGTGCTGCTTATCACACTTGTCCTTAAAACTATGGATTGAGTTAGTATTAACAACCTCCTCACTTAACGAATTCCAATTATCAACTACTCTTACACTAAAAAAGTACTTTCTTATATCCTGCAAAGAAGTTTCCTTACGAATCTCCATACTTTGACCTCTAGTTCTAGTGCCAGTCATATAAAAATATCGATCCCTCTCCACTCTGTCGTAACCATGAAGAAATTTAAAAACCGTTCCCATATCCCCCCTCATTCTTACAGCTTCGAGTGATGAGAAGTATATTTCCCTCAGCCTCTCCTCACAACTGAGATTGCATATAACTGGTACCAGCTTCATGGTATGTCTTTAAATGTTTTCCAGCTTAACTACGTGCTTTTTCAAGTGAGGATTCCAAAAGGGGGCTGTATATTCAAGCTTTGACCTCACATAGGTTACATAAGTATTTCTGAACATTTCCTTGTCCATGTGCCTGAAGGCTACCCTTACATTTGCTAAGAAAGCATTTACTGCCTTTACTATGCCATTTATATGCATTTCTAGAGACAAATCTGCCAGTATGTTTACTCCCAGATCTCTCTCATTCTCCGTCTCTTGAAGATCTGCTCCTGCTGTTATGTATTCCAGCTTGGGCCTTCTTGCACTTGTACCCATTCTTTATTACCGTACATTTAGAAGTATTGACTTTCATTAACCACTTTTCTGACCTCTCATGCAAACTATTTAGGTCTTCCTGAAGTTCTCTACCATTGTTCTCGTCTCTTACTTTTTTCACAATCTTAGCATCATCTGCAAATATATTCATGAATAAATTTGCAGACTATGGTAGGTCATTTACATATTCAAGGAACAAAAATGGCCCTAAAACTGAACCCTGTGGAACTCCACTACTAACCCTTCTTCATTCAGACACTGAGTGTCTTACTCTAACTCTCTGTTCCCTTTTTTCTAAGTAAGTTTTTATCCATTCCAAGACGTTTCCACCTATCCTCTCCATTGCTTGGAGATTCTTAATAAGTCTCCCATGTAGGACAGTATCAATTTCCTTCTGGAACTCTAGGAATATGCAATCTGCCCAGCCCTCTCTTTCCTGTAAATTTTGTCGTACCTCATCATAAATTTCTGATAAGTTTGTTAATGTTGATTTACCTTCTTTGAAGTCTTGTTGTCTCGCTGACAAAAAGTTGAAAACTCCAAGTGAAGAGAGATGTGTTTTCTTATTAGTTTCTCCTCAACTTTGCTAATTATGCTGGTCAAGGAAACAGGTCTACAGTTTAGAGCTGTATCCCTCTTTCTCTTTTTTAAGATAGATACCATGTTCGTTTGTTTCCAGCATCTTTTAATCTCCCCAGATTCCAGCGACTTTTATACATAATGCTGCAGATATTGATTTAGCGTATTTTTTAAGTACATAAGGGGATATAACATCCGAACCTGTAGCTTTGTGGGCATCTAACTCTATCATTGCTTTGCATACCTCTGTGGCTGAAAAGATTATGTTCTCTATTACCGGCCCATGAGCTCCTATATCTGCAGTCTGAGGGGGTGGGATATCATCTGCTGTAAATACTGACTGAGACTCCTTGTCCAATTCTTCGCAGATCTCTTCGTCCGTCTCAGTGTTGCTTCCATCCGCTCTCTTTAGCTTTACTATCTGTTCTTTTACCTTCAATTTTCCTTTGATAAAATTGTGGAAAAGTTTGAAATTTTCTCTAGCCTTCCTGGTGATATCCCTTTCATAGTCTCTCTCTGCCTCTCTTCTTTTACTCAGGTAATCATTTCTTACTCTTTTATAAGTCTGCTAGGCATTTATGCTTTTTCTCCTATATCTTTTCCAGCATATTTCTCTCCACTACTTAACTCTATTACACTAATTATTGAAGCATTTCTCTGTGGCATGAATAACTCCTAATTTGGTGGAAGGTATGCAACAATCTACTATCTTCCCATATTCCTCACAAAAGATGTCGTACATTTCTTGTATAAATTTGTTGTTAAATAAGGTCCTCCAGTTAATAACTGCAAAAAACTCATTCATTTTGACGTAATCTGTACTTTCATATACTCCATCAACAACACACAATGGTCACTCTTTTCAGTAGTACCTATATGACTTTCCTCATAACTTGTAGCCTATGTTGGTTCCTTTGTGGGTTATGTACAACATATTACCCAGTATTTATGCGAGCAACAAGAAATTCGTTGAACTCACATACTATAGCAAAGTTTATTTTTTCAATCTGAAATCTTTCACTTAGCAATGCTATCCCACCACCAGTCCTCTCATATCTTTTAACCCTTAATATTCTGAAGCCCTTAGGAACAACTGTGACACTGTTTATATCCTCACTTAACCTAGTCTCTGTAACCACTACTATATCTGCCTTACTGTTTTGAATCCTAACCTTTAACTCTACTGCCTTACCAGCTATTCCAGCAGCATTTGTGTACAGTAATCTTCATGAGGCTGCATCCTTAAATCTTCTATCATTATCTTCTATCTCCCCTTTGTCTGGAAGAACTCTGAAACAAAAATTTTTCTTCTCTTCTTGGTTTTGTCTCTTATTTAACCTTCTATCTTCTTGCAACAAGTTTTTTATCCTTTCCATCTCTTCTTGTGTTCTGTATGATCTAATGAACACTTCTGAATTCTTATAGGTGTTTTAGTTTTTTCTCTTCAATATGTCTCTACATGTGTCCCCTCTCTCAAAGGTTACCTTCATTGGTCTTGCCTTTCCCTCCCTAGAATATTTACTAAGTTGGTGAATGTTTATAATATTATCAGGTCCACATTCTATTCCAAGCTTCCTTATCAGGTCTAAAACCCTAGCTTTATACTGTTCAAGTCTCCTCTGCCATGTTGATTCCTGTGATTCACTTATGCATGAGATTACCACTGTCTTCTCTTTATCAAGTGCCTGTTTAATCAGTAGAGTAGCTCTTTCCATCACAACATCTTTAATTTTTTTCTACTATTGTTTATAGTCAACCATTTGTACGTTTTCCAGTGCCGCCATCCTCACAGCCTCTTTTACTGCTACATTCCCCTTTACAGCATCTGCAAAGGAAGTTTTCATGCCATTATGTTCTGTATTCAGCTCCTGAAACTCTTTTCTAAACTGTTTGATGTTTTTCTTTATCTAGACATTTCAAGCTGCAATCTAGTCTCTCTTAGAAGAGAGCAGGGAACTAACATTTAATTTATTCAGGTTGTCATTCAACTGTTTGTTGTTATCTTCTTCTTTAGAAATTTTGGTTTCTAGCTCACTCTTTTCCCCTTCCAGCTTCCTTATTCATGTGTGTGTGTGTATGAGAGAGAGAAAGAGATTGATTGATAAAAATTTATTTGTGGTACCATCTCACAACAACAATTAAGGCAATAATAATAATAATAATAGTAATAATAATAATACGTATGATAGAGAGAGAGACAGAGAGGAAACTCTGGTGACTGCTAACCAACGCTTTCAAATATGCATGTTTGTATGTGTCTATTATAAACACACTGTGTCCACAGCTATAAGAGAAAAGGGGCTTGGGTTATACCAATTTGGGAAGGGGGTAGTAACCAATTTCAACGTGAATTGCCTAAGTGTAGCAAGCATAGCTTTTTAAGTATTTAGTGGATAATAATAATAATACACGCATACATACATAAGATATATGCGTGTTTGTGTGTGTGTCTAATACAGCATAATGCCAAGCTATATGTTTTACTTATGCTATTTCTGTTCATTACAGTATTAGAGGTATAATAATAATAATAATGACTTAAGCTGACTTAATTTATGAGAGAGAGAGAGAGAGAGAGAGGAGAAGCATTATCTTTGGATAAGTACATAGGATGCACGCTACTTTTCATTCTAATGTATATGTGTATAACGCACATACACACAATATTCTCTCTCTCTCTCTCTCTCTCTCTCTCTCTCTCTCTCTCTCTCTCTCTCTCTCTCTCTCTCTCTCTCTCTCTCTCTCTCTCTCTCTCTCTCTATCTATCTATCTATCTAT
>JAXCGZ010001217.1:0-23341 GCA_037179515.1 Halocaridina rubra
TGTGGTAGAAGAGGAGAAGGATGCAGGAGAACGAACCTCTATCTGCAAATGTATACAAAGATAAAATAAGAATTATAAATAACCAAAGCAAGACTAAAAAACAAAAAACAAAAATTAATTATACAATGCCTAAATCTGCCATATGACATATTAAAAAAACTTAATCTACATTCTCTAGAGAGGCACAGAGTTAGGGGGGGATATGATTGAGGTGTATAAATGGTTTAAAGGGATTAACAAGGGTGATATTAATAAAGCTTTAAAAATTCATGATCAAAACCAGAACTCGTAATGGGTAATGGATTTAATCTTGATAAATTTAGGTTCAGAAAGGAAACTGGTGAAAATTGGATTGGTAATACCGTAGAGTATTCCTAGTAGGATAATAAATGCCAATACCTTAGACACCTTCATATGTAGATTAGATAGACATATGACAGAGGTAGGGTGGGTGTATATATAATGTATAATGATGATGATCTTTTTTTATCGTAATCCTCTTTGTACTGGTGGAAGAGGCCTCTGCGGGCACTTATTTACTATATTATTATTATTATTATTATTATTTTTTTAAATATAGTAAATAAGCGCCCGTGGAGGCTTTTTCCACCAGTACAAAGAGGATTACGAAAAGAACAGATCATCATCACTATATATTATATATACACCCACCCTATTGGGTAGAATAGAATGTTAGAGAGAGAGAGAGAGAGAGAGAGAGAGAGAGAGAGAGAGAGAGAGAGAGAGAGAGAGAGAGAGAGAGAGAGAGAGAGAGAGAGAGAGAGAGAGAGAGAGAGAGAGAGAGAAGAGAGAGAGAGAGAGAGAGGAGAGAGAGAGAGAGAGAAGAGAGAGAGAGAGAGAGAGAGAGAGAGAGAGAGAGAGAGAGAGAGAGAGAGAGAGAGATCTTTAATTAACTCTTGTTCATTCAACCAAAACTACATTATTTATTGCAAAAATAATGATTTAATTACAAATTCGTAATAATAATGATATTAATAATAATAATAAAAATAATAATAATAATAATAATAATAATAATAATAATAATAATAATAATAATAATAAATCATTAATAATAATAATAATAATCTCCACAATCATCATCAAATTTTTGGAATAGACATCATGAGAGTAATACAGAGGTATATTAAAACCCAGCAGAGAGCTGGAGATTCATTACACATCTTTTATAATCCCTTCACATCTGACAGGTCATTACACTCTCCATCTGTTTCTCTTTACAGCCTGATAAAGGCTGTTTTATTTTATAATTTTTTGGTGGATCCTGGTGTCACAGTAATCTTTAAAAAAAAAAAAATTAATTAAAAAAAAAATAATATATATATATATATATATAATATATATATATATATATATACATATATATATATATATATATATATATATATATATATATATATATATATATATATATATATATAATATATATATATATATATATATATATAATATATATATATATATATATATATATATATATATATATATATATATATATATATATATATATATATATATATACCTTGTTCCTTTTATACGCGATTTTTTTATATGCGAAATTGCAATAATGCCCCCCAAAAATAATAGTAAAAAATTCGGAATTCGCGAATAATGCCCCCCCCCCCCTTTTTTTTTTTTAAGATTTTTGTGACAACAGGATGGACCTAAAAATGATAAAATAAAACAGCCTTTATCAGGCTGTAAAGAGAAACAGATGGAGAGTGTAATGACCTGTCAGATGTGAAGGGATTATAAAAGATGTGTAATGAATATCCAGCTCTCTGCTGGGTTTTAATATACCTCTGCATTACTCTCATGATGTCTATTCCAAAAATTCTCCCATAGAGCTTATTATTATTATTATTATTATTATTATTATTATTATTATTATTATTATTAACAATAATTTTCCTTTGATGATGATTGTGGAGATTATTATTATTATTATTATTATTATTATTATTATTATTATTATTATTATTATTATTATTATTATTATTATTATTATTATTATCATTATTATTATTACTATCATTATTATTACGAATTTGTAATTAAACCATTATTTTTACAATAAATAATGTAGTTTTGGTTGAATGAACAAGAGTTAATTAAAGATCTCTCTCTCTCTCTCTCTCTCTCTCGTTTCATTTCACTTACATTATATAGAATATATTATATTAAAAGGAGAATAGTCTTACAAACAACGCATAAATCAGTTACTTTACAAGCTGATGAGTCGTTTGGGGCAGCAAATGATAAATATAATAATGGACTTTTAATAAAAACGTTAATGAGTTAAAAGACCGTTAAATTAATTTCCTTTCCACGAATCCTTTGTAATGTCTCTCTTAAACAGGAATTAGGTAGAAATTTTTCAGTTATTATGTAAATACAATTATTGCTTTAGTCTTAAGCACGTTCATTACAGTGCTCATTTTAAAGGTAATAAACCTAAGTTTTAATTCATTTTTTGTAAAGAAATATGAGAGAGAGAGAGAGAGAGAGAGAGAGAGAGAGAGAGAGAGAGAGAGAGAGAGAGAGAGAGAGAGAGAGAGAGAGAGAGAGAGAGAGAGAGAGAGAGAGAGAGAGAGAGAGAGAGAGAGAGAGAGAGAGAGAGAGAGAGAGAGAGAGAGAGAGAGAGAGAGAGAGAGAGAGAGAGAGAGAGAGAGAGAAGAGAGAGAGAGAAGAGAGAGAGAGAGAGAGAGAGAGAGAGAGAGAGAGAGAGAGAGAGGAGAGAGAGAGAGAGAGAGAGAGAGAGAGAGAGATGAGAGAGAGAGAGAGAGAGAGAGAAGAGAGAGAGTGAGAGAGAGAGAGATGAGAGAGGCGAGAGAGAGAGAGAGAGAGAGAGAGAGAGAGAGAGAGAGAGAGAGAAATTGGATACAGTCTCTTAACAAATTTGTCATTCAGAAACCAGATACAAATGTGAAAATGGAAGGAGGATGCAAAACACGTGTTCTGAAAATATTAAGAACATAAGAATAGGGAACACTACAACATGCTTACTGGCACACAAGAGGCAGTTCCATTTTTGAATGATATTTTCAGCATGTCTAACCTATTCTATTCTACTCTACTTATTTATTCTATTTTTCTTTTTATGATTTTTCTAATAAACACTAATCTATTCATACCCACCCTACCTCTGTCATATGTCTATCTAATCTACGTTTGAAGGTGTCTAAGGTATTGGCATTTATTATCCTACTAGGAATACTCTACGGTATTACCAAGCCAATTTTCACCAATTTCCTTTCTGAACCTAAATTTATCAAGATTAAATCCATTACCCATTAGGAGTTCTGGTTTGATCATGAATTTTTAAAACTTTATTAATATCACCCTTGTTGATCCCTTTAAACCATTTATACACCTCAATCATATCCCCCCTAACTCTGTGCCTCTCTAGAGAATGTAGATTAAGTTTTTTTTAATCTGTCATATGGTAGATTTAGGCATTGCATAATTAATTTTTTTTTTCGTTTTTTAGTCATGCTTTGGTTATTTATAAATCTTATTTTATCTTTATATACATTTGCAGATAGAGGCTCATTCTCCTGCTTCCTTCTCCTCTTCTACCACATAAGTTACTTGCTCACTGCCACCATGCATGTCCCAGTGTACTGTATAACTGTTGCCCACTGCATAATAGAGTAAAGTATAGTGATGTATGTTAATTTCTAGCTGTAAATTGAATATGAATATCTTTTGTATACTCTTAAAAATAGATACAGGGCTTTCTGCTTTGCTATGTAGTAATAAAATATTTTTTCTACTTATATCTTTGGCATGGTGTGTCTATGTAAGGTTTGGAACGTATCTATGCCCTTTATCATTGTTTCTTATGGAAAATAACTCATTTTTTCACGCGATTTTCCATTTACACGACACTTCTGAGAACCTATCTAGGCGTTATTTTGAGAACAAGGTGTACAGTGTTGCCTCACTTATCGCGGTAGTTCAGTTCCGGGTCCCGGCGCGAACCAGGAAATCCGTGAAGAAGGATCCGCCTATATGTACAAAGATATTTTAATATATTTTTACGTTTACACTGTATAAACCCTCCCTGCACTGCTAAAAAAACACCCTTTACATTATAAATAAGAGCAAGCAACGTAAATTTTTATGAAAGTGATAGATAAAATTACGTTGAATGAGGTGATAATGACGTGACATACATACTCATTTACAATTATTTTTTCGTTTACGTACTGTATAAACCCTCCCTGCACTGTTAAAAAAAACACCCTTAACATTATAGATAACAGCAAGCAACGTAAATATTTATGAAAGTGATAAGAAAACTTACCGTGAATGTGATGATGACGCGACATACATACTCATTTACAATTATTTTTTCATTTACGTACTGTATAAACCCTCCCAGCACTGTTAAAAAAACACCCTTTACATTATAAATAACAGCAAGCAACGTAAATATTTATGAAAGTGATAGATGAAATTACGGTGAATGAGGTGATAATGACGTGACATACATACTCATTTACAATTATTTTTTCGCTTACATACTGTATAAACCCTCCCTGCACTGTTAAAAAAAAAGAACCTTTACATTATAAATAACAGCAAGCAACGCAAATTTTTATGAAAGTGATAGATAAAATTACGGTGAAGGAGGTGATAATGACGTGACATACATACTCATTTACAATTATTTTTTCGTTTACGTACTGTATAAACCCTCCCTGCACTGTTAAAAAAAGACCCTTTACATTATAAATAACAGCAAGCAACGTAAATTTTTATGAAAGTGATAGATAAAATTACGGTGAATGAGGTGATACTGACGTGACATACATGGAAAAGGTATAGGAGGAGAAAAAACATAAATGCCTGGCAAACCTACAAAAGAGCAAGAAATGACTACCTAAGTAAAAGGAGAGAGGCAGAGAGAGACTATGAGAGGGACATCACCAGGAAGGCTAAAGAAAATCCCAAGCTTTTCCACAGCTTTATCAGAGGAAAACTGAAGGTAAAAGAACAGGTTTTAAGGCTAAAGAGAGCGGATGGAAGCATCACTGAGACGGATGAAGAGATCTGCAAAGAATTGAACAAGGAGTTTCAGTCAGTATTTATAGTAGAAAATACCCCACCCCCTCAGATTGCAGTGATAGAAGCTCATGGGCCGGTATTAGAGAACATCAACCTTACAGCCACAGATGTATGCAAAGCGCTGATGGATTTAGATGTTCATAAAGCTACAGGTCCTGATGACATATCCCCTCATGTGCTTAAAAAATGCGCAAACACAATATCAGTGGCACTAAGTATCATATTTAAGGAGTCACTGGAGTCGGGGGAGATTCCAAGATGCTGGAAACAAGCAAATGTGATACCTATCTTCAAAAAGGGAAGGAGGGATACGGCTCTGAACTACAGACCAGTTTCCTTGACCAGCATAGTTTGCAAAGTTATGGAGAAACTACTAAGGAAACATATCTCTCTTCACTTGGAATCCTTCAACTTTTTGTCAGTGAGGCAACATGGCTTAAGAGAAGGTAGATCAACAGTAACAAATTTATTAGAATTTTATGATGAGGTAAGCCAAATCTTACAGGAAAGAGAGGGCTGGGCAGATTGCATATTCCTAGACTTCCAGAAAGCGTTTGACACTGTTCCACATGGGAGACTTATTAGGAAGCTGCAATCAATGGCTAGAATAGGTGGAAATGTTTTGGAATGGATAAAAACTTACTTAGAAGGAAGGGAACAGAGGGTTAGAGTAAGACACTCAGTGTCTGAATGGAGAAGAGTTAGTAGTGGAATTCCACAGGGTTCAGTTTTAGGGCCACTTTTGTTCCTTGTATATGTAAATGACCTACCAGAGTCTGTAAATTCATTCATGAATATGTTTGCAGATGATGCAAAGATTGTGAAGAAAGTAAAAAACGAGAACAATGGTAGAGAACTTCAGGAGGATCTAAATAATCTGCATGAGTGGTCAGAAAAGTGGCTAATGAAATTCAATACTTCAAAATGTAAGGTAATGAGAATGGGTACAAGTGCAAGAAGGCCCAAGCTTGACTACTCGGTGGCTGCAGTACAACTTCAAGAGACAGAAAATGAGAGAGATCTAGGAGTAAACATACTGGCAGATTTGTCTCCAGAAATACATATAAATGGCATAGTAAGGGCAGCATATGTATTCTTATCAAATGTAAGGGTAGCTTTCAGGCACATGGACAAGGAAATGTTCAGAAATATTTATGTAACCTATGTGAGGCCAAAACTGGAATATGCAGCCCCCTTTTGGAATCCGCACTTGAAAAAGCACATAGCTAAGCTTGAAAAAGTTCAAAGACATGCCACGAAACTGGTGCCAGAAATATGCAATCTCAGTTATGATGAGAGGCTGAGGGAATTAGACTTACCATCACTCGAAGCTAGAAGAGTGAGGGGGGATATGGTGACAGTCTTTAAATTCCTTCATGGTTATGAGAGTGGATAGGGATCGATATTTTGATATGGCTGGCTCTAGAACTAGAGGTCATAGTTTGAAGCTTCGTAAGAAAAGTTCTTTGCAGGATGTAAGGAAATACTTTTTCAGTGTAAGAGTAGTTGGCAACTGGAATTCGCTAAGCGAGGAGGTAGTTAATGCTATCTCAATCCATAGTTTTAAGGACAGGTATGATAAGTATCACTAAGTATAAAATGGAAGCGATCAGGAGACGGGAAGATACGAGCTTTGGGCTCTTTCCCGTAAACACAATTAGGTAATCACAATTATTTTTTCGTTATGTGCTGTATAAACCCTCCCTGCACTGTTAAAAGAAAAAAAAAGCTTTATTTCCATTTCAATACAATGGGTATTCGTCAGCCAGGGCAAGCCCCAACCCCCCACTGCGGTGTCCAACCACAGCAGTTCCTGCCAGTATACAGCTTAAACTCTCGGTCTTGGACGGGAACCGATCTTTCGACCTCGTGAATACGAAGCCAGCGCGTTACCACTGTACTAGCCAGACCCTTTACATTATAAATAACAGCAAGCATCGTAAATTTTTATGAAAGTGATAGATAAAATTACGGTGAATGAGGTGATAATGACGTAACATACATACTCATTTACAATTATTTTTTCGTTTACATGCTGTATAAACCTCCCTGCACTGTTAAAAAAACACCCTTTGCATTATAAATAACAGCAAGCAACGTAAATTTTTATGAAAGTGATAGATAAAATTACGATGAATGAGGTGATGATGACGTGACACACATACTCATTTACAATTATTTTTTCGTTTACGAACTGTATAAACCCTCCCTGCACTGTTAAAAAAACACCCTTTACATTATAAATAACAGCACGCAACGTAAATTTCAATAAAAAAATGAAAATATTGGAAAAAAAAAAATTCAATATTTTAATATTTTTGCGTATACCCATAAAATAAAATAATAATTTATCCAAAAAAAAAAACGCGATAGAGTGAGAACGCGAACCAAGAAGCGCGAATAATCAGGGTAACACTGCATGTATATATATATTTTTTGGGGGGGAGGTTATTCGCGAAATCCGAGTTTTTTACTATTATTTCTGGGGGGCGTTATTGCAATTTCGCGTATAAAAGGAACAAGGTGTACGTACATACTATATGTGAAAATGAAGAAAAAATAAAAGTGCAAAAACTGGTTTTAGTTTAACTGCGGCTAGGTCTTCATATTCTTGATCGAATATTATGGGGAAAAGGGAAAATACGGTAAGTAAGAAGTTTTCATATTGTCGATCGGATATTCTGGAGAAAATGTGAAAAATGGTAAGTGTACGACACTGCTTCCACGAGTACAAGCTTAGTTTACCCTAGATCTGGACAAAAGTTTCACTAAATCCATATTGAGTACCCTAAACGTAATGAAATTCATCATTATTATTATTATTATTATTATTATTATTATTATTATTATTATCATCATTATTATGATTATTAATATATACTAAACATAGATATCACTCATCATCATTCTCTGATAACCCTAAATTAGGGTATTTTATCCACTGTGCGTGGATATATTTATAACTGTATTTTCCGTTCTTTTATATTTTAAAGATTATATATTGTACTATCATGGCCACTAAATGCCCAGGAAAAGACTGTATAAGTGCTTCTACTCCCATATAAAGCAGAAAGGCAATAATTCTTGAAATAAAATTGCAAGGGTTGAGCCGTCATGAGAGTGGTGAGAGTACGGTCGCCATTGAACAGGAGTCGCATCTCAGTGAATGTATGTACATACACACTATGCGTGAAAATGAGGAAAAAATAAAAGTGCAAAAACTGGTTTTAGTTTAACTGCGGCTAGGTCTTCATATTCTTGATCGAATATTATGGGGAAAATGGAAAATATGGTAAGTAAGATGTTTTCATATTGTCGATCGGATATTCTGGAGAAAATGGGAAAAATGGTAAGTGTACGCCACTGCTTCCACAAGTACAAGCTTAGTTTACCCTAGATCTGGAAAAAAGTTTCCCTAAATCCCTATTTAGTACCCTAAACATAATGAAATTCATTATTATAATAATAATTATTATTATTATTATTATTATTATTATTATTATTATCATTATTATTATTATTATCATCATTATTATTATGATTATTAATATTTACTCAACGTAGATATCAGTCATCATCATTCTCTGATTACCCTAAATTAGGGTATTTTATCCACTGCGCGTGGATATATTTCCAGTGATCCTTCGCTGGATTGCGTTTCTTGGCTCGCGTTTTCACTGTACCACGGTTTTTTTTTTGGCAAAATTTTTATTTTATTTTTTGGGTATATGCAAAAATATTAAAATATTGAAAAAAAAAAAAATTTCAGTATTTTCATTTATAATTGAAAAAAAAAACAAATTTCATTATTTAATTGATAAAAAAATTTTACTTAACAGCCTACGAATAATAAAACAGTAAAAAATAGTAAAAAACATAAATTTAGATATATAACTCACAGTACAGGGTATTGCATCATGTCAAATAGTGTTCGATAGCGTACAATGTATTGGGGTCGCACCTACGTGATCTAGCATATACTGTATATTAAAATTTCCAGTAGTATAATGATTTTATTGATAAAAAAAACTTATTTCTTAGCCTAAGAATAATTAAACAGTAAAAAATAGTAAAAAACATAAATACTAACAGTATTGCACCACGTAAAGTACGATACCGGTATCAGCGTTTCGGTTAACGCAAAGGCTCTCACCTATGTGACCTAGTGAATATTAAAATCTTCATTATTTTATTGATAAAACAAGTATTTCCTAGCCTAAGAATAATAAAACAGGAAAAAATAGTAAAAAACATAAATACAGTACTAACAGTATTGCACCATGTAAAATACGATACCGGTATCACGTTTCGGAAAACGCAAAAGCTCTCACCTACGTGACCTAGTGAATATTAAAATTTTCATTATTTTATTGATAAAACAAGTATTTCCTAGCCTAAGAATAATAAAACAGTAAAAAATAATAAAAAACATAAATGCTAACAGCATTGCACCTAGTAAAATACAATACCGCTAACAGCGTTTCGGAAAACGAAAAGGTTCTCACCTACGTGAGATAGTTCATGGAATGCTATTGGCTGAAAGGTCGGGAGATAATGAATCACAGAATTGTTTTTCTGTATGTTCTGTATCATGGGGTCTGATTGGCTTTTACATTGCAGTTTGCTTTTCCCACCATTTTCCAATGTCCTGCCTCACTCGTTCAATCTAACTCACGTGTGAGCCGTTCACGTTGTGCTTATTAATACGTTTTGCTTGTGATTGTGTTTTCACGCGTAATTTAACCTTTGCAATGCCTCCCAAACATCCTTCACATTCTAAGGCTTCTGGTAGTCAGCCTAAGCGGCAAAGGAAAATGTTAACCATAGTAGATAAGGTGAAACTCTTAGATATGTTGAAAGAAGGAAAAAGGTTCACGGATGTTGGCCGCTATTTTGGCCTCAATGAATCTATTATTCGCTACATCAAAAAGGACGAGGCAAAGATCAGGAACACATCGAGCATTTCTTTTGATAAATCAGCGAAGAGGGTCGTAACATCCCGCAATAAGGCAGTAGTGTGGATGGAAGCTGCTTTGACCCTGTGGATTGCTGATTGCAGAAAGAAAAACATCAGCTAAGACACCAATATCATACAAACAAAGGCGAAGAAGCTGTACGATACATTTGCTACAAACGAACTCATCAACGACAGTGGCGACTGTGGAGAGGAAGAGGGGAGAGAAGAAGATATCGACTACCCACAACAAGGACCCTCCAGCGATTCTCCACTGAGGATACAACTGTTCATTGCTAGCAAGGGATGGTTCTTCAAATTTCAAAAACGCTATGGCCTAAAAAGCATTTCAGTGCATGGCGAAGCTGCCTCTGCAGACACAGCTGCCGCAGAAAATTACGTCAAGAACGACTTCAAGAAAATTATCGCCGAAGGGGAATATATTCCTGAGCAACTCTTCAACATGGATGAGACTGGCTTATTTTGGAGGAGAATGCCATCTCGCACTTTTCTGTTCAAGGAAGAAGCTAAAGCTCCGGGATTTAAAGCGCACAAAGATCGCGTTACCCTCATCATGTGCGGGAATGCTGCGGGCTTCATGTTAAAGCCCGGGCTTATCTACAAGTCAAAGAACCCTAGGGCTTTGAAGAACAAGAATAAGAATCTGCTGCCAGTGTATTGGATGCATAACCCTAAGGCCTGGATCACGAAAAGCCTCACATCGGATTGGTTTCACCAATCCTTTATCCCTCAGGTAAAACTTTATCTTGCGGAAAAAGGCCTTGAATTTAAAGTCCTTCTTTTGATGGATAATGTTGGTGGCCACGCAACTAATCTCGAATATAACAGTGTTCAAGTCGAGTTCCTGCCACCGAATACGACGTCACTGATTCAGCCTATGGATCAAGGCGTTATTGTGCGTTCAAGGCCCTCTACACACGAAATGCCCTGGCAAACCTGGTTGAATCCATGGATTCGGACAAAGACTTCTCAATGAAGACATACTAGCGTAATTACACGATTGCCACATGCCTTCAAAATATTCAGAATGCAATCAAAGAGATGAAGTCGGCCACAATCAATGCCAGCTGGAAGAAATTGTGGCCCGAAGTCATCCACGACTACATGGGATTTACTCCTAACGAAGTGCATAAATCAGCAGTTGCAAAAGCTGTGAAGTTGGCTGCATTGCTAGGAGGAGGAGGCTTTAAAGATATGACTCACAAAGATGAGAATGAACTGATTGACTGCCACTCGCAGCCTATGAGTGATGAAGACTTGGAAGAAATGACGAAATCAGCGAGCGAAGAAGAGGAAGAACTCCAGGAAACGCACGAAGAAATTGAAGAACCTGGCCTTACACTCGAACGTCTGGCAACCATATATCAATATGTGAAAGCAGCCCAACAACTCTCGCAGGAATATGACGATAATATGGTTCGTTCGGTGACATTCTGTATTTTTCTCGAAGATGCCATGATTCCTTACCATACCATCTTCCAACAAAAGAAGAAACAGCGACAGCAACTCCCCATTACCATGTTCTTCTCCCCCTAAAAGCAACCGTATAGCTTTTATTGGCTGCGAAATAACTTCCTCCGGGGTCAAGAAAGATCATCATCATCTCATTCACAGTAAGTTTACCTATCACGTACATATAAATTTACGTTGCATGCTGTTATTTATAATGTAAAGGGTGTTTTTTTAACAGTGCAGGGAGTGTTTATACAGTAAGTAAACGTAAAAATAATCGTAAAATACCTATGTACATGAGTATGTCATGTAATTACCACTTCATTCACCGTAATTTTATCTATCACTTTCATATAAATTCACGTTGCATGCTGTTAATTATAAAGTAAAGGGTGTTTTTTTAACAGTGCAGGGAGGGTTTATACAATACGTAAGCGTAAAAATAATTGTAAAATACCTATGTACATGAGTATGCCATGTCATTACCACCTCATTCACCGTAATTTTATATATCACTTTCATATAAATTTACGTTGCATGCTGTTATTTATAAAGTAAAGGGCGCTTTTTTAACAGTGCAGGGAGGGTTTATACAGTACGTAAACTTAAAAATAATTGTAAAATACCTATGTACATGAGTATGTAACGTCATCATCACCTCATTCACGGTAAGTTTTCCTATCACTTTCATATAAATTTAAGTTGAATGGTGTTATTTATAAAGTAAAGGGTGTTTTTTTTAACAGTGCAGCGAGGGTATATACAGTACGTAAACGTAAAAATAATTGTAAAATACCTATGTATATGAGTATGTCACGTCATCATCACCTCATTCACGGTAAGTTTTCCTATCACTTTCATATAAATTTACGTTGCTTGCTGGTATTTATAAAGTAAAGGGTGTTTTTTAACAGTGCAGGGAGGGTTTATACAGTACGTAAACTTAAAAATAACTGTAAAATACCTATGTACATGAGTATGTCATGTAATTACCACTTCATTCACCGTAATTTTATCAATCACTTTCATATAAATTTACGTTGCATGCTGCTATTTATGAAGTAAAGGGTGGTTTGTTAACAGTACAGGGAGGGTTTATACAGTGTAAACGTAAAAATAAATTAAAATATCTATGTACATATAGGCTGATTCTATTTCGCGATTTTCCTGTCTCGCGCCGGGTCCCGGAACCGAACCATCGCGATAATTGAAGGAACACTGTATAACTGTTAGTGTTTTCCGTTCTTTTATATTTTAAACATTAAATATTGTACTATCATGGCCACTAAACACCCAGGAAAAGACTGCATAAGTGCTTCTACTCCCATATAAGGCAGAAAGGCAATAATTCTTGATATAAAATTGCAAGGGTTGAGCCGTCATGAGAGTACGGTCGCCAAATGAACAAGTTTGGAGTAGTATGTGGTCCTGAGGATATTGTAAACATACACCAACTAGGTAAATATTCGAGGGAAGGAAAGCCGAGACCAACAAAAGTAACCTTTGAGAGAGGGGAAACATGTAGGGAAATATTGTTGAGAAAAAAAAGTCTAAAAGACCTTCAAGAATTCAAAGAAGTGTTCATTAGACAATACAGAACACAGGAAGAGATGGGAAAGATCAAAAACTTGTTGCAAGAGGCAAGAAGGTTAAATGATGAAAGAAATGAAGTAGAGAAGAAAAATTTTCATTACAGAGTTCTTCCAGACAAAGGGGAGATAAAGAAGATAATGACAGAAGATCAGGGGATGGGGCCTTATTAAGTTTGTTATACACAAATGCTGATGGATTAGCTGGTAAGGCAGTAGAATTAAAAGATAGGATTCACAACAGTAAGGCAGATATAGTAGCAATTACAGAGACTAAGTTGAGTGAGGACATAAACAGTGTCACAGTTTTTCTTAAGGGTTTCAGAATACTAAGGGTTGAAAGATCTGAGAGGCCTGGTGGAGGGATAGCACTGCTCATAAGTGAAAGGATTCAAGTCGAAGAAATAAACTTGGCTATAGAAAGTGAGTTCAAAGAATTTCTTGTTGCTTGCATAAATACTGGGTCAGAGAGCATTATAATAACTGTTGTATACAACCCACCAAGGAACCAAAATAGGCTTGAAGTTTATGAGGAAAGTCATATAGGTACTATTGAAGTCATAAACTCAGTTGTTAACATGGCACGGGAAAAAAAATGTAGGATTTTGATTATGGGAGACTTTAATCATAAAGAGATAGATTGGATAAATCTTGACCCACACAGTGGTGAGGACTCATTCGGGGCAAGATTCCTAGATTGCGTACAAGGGAATTTCCTACACCAACATGTAATGGAACCAACAAGGGCCAGGGGTGGGGATGAGCCATCACTACTTGATCTAGTGTTCACAGAAAATGTGTTGGATATTGAAAAAATTGAGTATGAACCACCAATTGGAAAGAGTGACCACTGTGTGTTGTTGATGGAGTATATCATTAAAGATATTCTTTCTGAGAGTAGAGGCACTGAGGACATGAGGAGGAACTATCGGAGAGGAGATTACATCAAAATGATTGAGCTTTTTGCAGTTATTGACTGGAGAACCTTATTTTACAACAAATCTGTACAAGAAATGTATGACATCTTTTGTGAGAAATATGGGAAGATAGTAGATTGCTGCATACCTGTCACCAAAGTAGGTGTAATTCATGCCAGAGAGAAATGGTTCGATAATGGGTGTAAAAGAGCTAAGGAGTGGAGAGACAAATGCTGGAAAAGGTATAGGAGGAGAAAAAACATAAATGCCTGGCAAACCTACAAAAGAGCAAGAAATGACTACCTAAGTAAAAGGAGAGAGGCAGAGAGAGACTATGAGAGGGACATCACCAGGAAGGCTAAAGAAAATCCCAAGTTTTTCCACAGCTTTATCAGAGGAAAACTGAAGGTAAAAGAACAGGTTTTAAGGCTAAAGAGAGAAGATGGAAGCATCACTGAGACGGATGAAGAGATCTGCAAAGAATTGAACAAGGAGTTTCAGTCAGTATTTACAGTAGAAAATACCCCACCCCCTCAGATTGCAGTGATAGAAGCTCAAGGGCCGGTATTAGAGAACATCAACCTTACAGCCACAGAGGTATGCAAAGCGCTGATGGATTTAGATGTTCATAAAGCTACAGGTCCCGATGACATATCCCCTCATGTGCTTAAAAAATGCGCAAACACAATATCAGTGGCACTAAGTATCATATTTAAGGAGTCACTGGAGTCGGGGGAGATTCCAAGATGCTGGAAACAAGCAAATGTGATACCTATCTTCAAAAAGGGAAGGAGGGATACGGCTCTGAACTATAGACCAGTTTCCTTGACCAGCATAGTTTGCAAAGTTATGGAGAAACTACTAAGGAAACATCTCTCTTCACTTGGAATCCTTCAACTTTTTGTCAGTGAGGCAACATGGCTTCAGAGAAGGTAGATCAACAGTAACAAACTTATTAGAATTTTATGATGAGGTAAGCCAAATCTTACAGGAAAGAGAGGGCTGGGCAGATTGCATATTCCTAGACTTCCAGAAAGCGTTTGACACTGTTCCACATGGGAGACTTATTAGGAAGCTGCAATCAATGGCTAGAATAGGTGGAAATGTTTTGGAATGGATAAAAACTTACTTAGAAGGAAGGGAACAGAGGGTTAGAGTAAGACACTCAGTGTCTGAATGGAGAAGAGTTAGTAGTGGAGTTCCACGGGGTTCAGTTTTAGGGCCACTTTTGTTCCTTGTATATGTAAATGACCTACCAGAGTCTGTAAATTCATTCATGAATATGTTTGCAGATGATGCAAAGATTGTGAAGAAAGTAAAAAACGAGAACAATGGTAGAGAACTTCAGGAGGATCTAAATAATCTGCATGAGTGGTCAGAAAAGTGGCTAATGAAATTCAATACTTCAAAATGTAAGGTAATGAGAATGGGTACAAGTGCAAGAAGGCCCAAGCTTGACTACTCGGTGGCTGGAGTACAACTTCAAGAGACAGAAAATGAGAGAGATCTAGGAGTAAACATACTGGCAGATTTGTCTCCAGAAATACATATAAATGGCATAGTAAGGGCAGCATATGCATTCTTATCAAATGTAAGGGTAGCCTTCAGGCACATGGACAAGGAAATGTTCAGAAATATTTATGTAACCTATGTGAGGCCAAAACTGGAATATGCAGCCCCCTTTTGGAATCCGCACTTGAAAAAACACATAGCTAAGCTTGAAAAAGTTCAAAGACATGCCACGAAACTGGTGCCAGAAATACGCAACCTCAGTTATGATGAGAGGCTGAGGGAATTAGACTTACCATCACTCGAAGCTAGAAGAGTGCGGGGGGATATGGTGACAGTCTTTAAATTCCTTCATGGTTATGATAGCGTGGATAGGGATCGATATTTTGATATGGCTGGCTCTAGAACTAGAGGTCATAGTTTGAAGCTTCGTAAGAAAACTTCTTCGCAGGATGTAAGGAAATACTTTTTCAGTGTAAGAGTAGTTGATAATTGGAATTCGCTAAGCGAGGAGGTAGTAAATGCTATCTCAATCCATAGTTTTAAGGACAGGTATGATAAGTATCACTAAGTATAAAATGGAACCGATCAGGAGACGGGAAGCTACGAGCTTTGGGCTCTTTCCCGTAAACACAATTAGGTAATCACACTATCCGTGAAAATGAGGAAAAAATAAAAGTGCAAAAACTGGTTTTAGTTGAACTGCAGCTAAGTCTTCATATTCTTGATCGGATATTATAGGGAAAATGGAAAAAATGGTAAGAAGTTTTCATATTGTCGATCGAATATTTTGGAGAAATTGGGAAAAATGGTAAGTGTACGACACTGCTTCCACGAGTACAAGCTTAATTTACCCTAGATCTGGACAAAAATTTCCCTAAATCCATATTGCGTACCCTAAATATAATGAAATTCATCATTATTATAATTTTTATTATTATTATTATTACTATTATTATTATTATATACTCAACGTGGATCTCACTCATCATTATTCTCTGATTACCCTACATTAGGGTATTTTATCCACTGTGCGTGGATATATTTATAACTGTTTGTGCTTTCAGTTCTTTTAAATTTTACAGATAACTGTATACCTGTACTATAATATCATGGCTAGTTGCATGAAAAAATTTAGTTTTCTAGTCTTGCTTTTAATTGTTTCTTACGTTTGGCAGATAGAGGTTCATTCTCCTCTTCTAATACCGCTTATGTCAAGAGCTCACTGCCACCTCACGCATGCCATACCTGTTGGTCACTGTATAATAGAGTGAGTAGACTGTGTGTTATCTTTTTATATAAAGTGAGTAGACTGTGTTTTTTTTTGTTACAGTAATTCAGGCATTGCGTAATGAAAATTTTTTAGTTTTTTAGTCTTGCTTTTGTTTAATGTTTCTTGCGTATGGCGGATAGGGGTTCCTTCTCCTCTTTTTATACCGCTGATGTCACGTACTCACTGCCACTATGCTTGTCCCATGCCTGTTGCTCACCGTATAATAGAGTGAGTAGAATGTGTCATCTTTTTTTTTTTCTTTTTCAGTAATTCAGGTGTTGCATAATGAAATTTTTTTTTTTTAGTTTTTTAGTCTTGCTAACTTGTTTTACATTTAGGCATTGCATAATTAATTTTTTGTTTTGTTTTTAGTCTTGCTTTGGATATTGATAATTTTTATTTTATCTTTGTTTACATTTGCATATAGAGGTTTGTTCTCCTGCATCCTCCTCCTCTTCTACTGCTTAAGTTACGTGCTCACCACCTACAGTCTGTTAATTTCTTGCTGTACAGTAAATCTGAATATCTTTTGTATACTCTTAAAAATATATACAGGGCTTTCTGCTTTGTTATGTAGTTATAAAATATGTTTTTACTTATTTTATATCTTTGGCATAGTGTGCCTATATAAGGTTTGGAACGTATCTATGCCCATTATCATTGCTTCCTATGAAATATTTAATTGTTTTTTTACGAGATTTTCCATTTACCCGACACTTCTGAGAACCTATCTTCGCGTTATTCTGAGAACAAGGTGTAATATATATATATATATATATATATATATATATATATATATATATATATATATATATATATATATATATATATATATATACAGTAATCCCTCGCTATATCACGGTTCACCTATCGTGGATTCAATGTATCGCGGATTTTTTTTTTTTTTTAAAGATTATTGTGACACCAGGATGGGCCAAAAAATTATAAAATAAAACAGCCTTTATCAGGCTAAAAAGAGAAACAGAGAAGGAGAGTGTAATGACCTGTCAGATGTGAAGGGATTATAAAAGATGTGTAATGAATATTCAGCTGTCTGCTGGGTTTTAATATACCTCTGCATTACTTTCATGATGTCTATTCCAATAATTCTCCTTATATCTTATTATTAATATTATTATTATTATTATTATTATTATTATTATTATTATTATTATTATTATTATTATTATTGGCAACAATAATTTTCCTTTGATGATGATTGTGGAGATTATTATTATTATTATTATTATTATTATTATTATTATTATTATTATTATTATTAAGGTCTCATCGTTGTTTGTACATCTGTTGGTTTATTTACTTTAATAACTGTGTACAGTGCCCCTCACTAGTTGGCTGGGACAAAGAGTGTGGGGGGTTGGGTAGAATAGAATGTTAGAGAGAGAGAGAGAGAGAGAGAGAGAGAGAGAGAGAGAGAGAGAGAGAGAGAGAGAGAGAGAGAGAGAGAGAGAGAGAGAGAGAGAGAGAGAGAGAGAGAGAGAGAGAGAGAGAGAGAGAGAGAGAGAGAGAGAGAGAGAGAGAGAGAGAGAGAGAGAGAGAATCTTTAATTAACTCTTGTTCATTCAACCAAAACTACATTATTTATTGTAAAAAATAATGGTTTAATTACAAATTCATAATAATAATGATAATAATAATAATAATAATAATAATAATAATAATAATAATAATAATAATCTCCACAATCATCATCAAAAATAAATTATGGCTAAAAATAATAATAATAATAATAATAATAATAATAATAATAATAATAATAATAATAATAATAACATCTAAGGAGAATTTTTGGAATAGACATCATGAAAGTAATGCAGAGGTATATTAAAACCCAGCAGAGAGCTGGATATTCAATACACATCTTTTATAATCCCTTCACATCTGACAGGTCATTACAAGGGTGATTATAAAGTTTTAAAAATTCATGATCAAACCAAAACTCGTAATGGGTAATGGATTTAAACTTGATAAATTTAGGTTCAGAAATGAAATTGGAGAAAATTGGCTTGGTAATACCGTAGAGTAGCTGATGCATGGAACGAGATTCCTAGTAGGATAATAAATGCCAAAATATATATATATATATATATATATATATATATATATATATATATATATATATATATATATATATATATATATATATATATATATATATATATATATATATATATACGGTATATATATATATATATACGGTATATATATATATATATATATATATATATATATACGGTATATATATATATATATATATATATATATATATATATATATATATATATATATATATATATATATATATATATATATATATATATATATATATATATATATATATATATATATACAGTGTTCCTTCCATTATCGCGAGGGTTCAGTTCCGGGACCCGGCGCGAGACAGGAAAATCGCAGAGTAGGATCAGCCTATATGTACATAGATATTTTAATTTATTTTTACACTTACACTGCATAAACTGTATAAACCCTCCCTGTACTGTTAACAAACCACCCTTTACTTCATAAATAACAGCATGCAAGCATAAATTTATATGACATACTCATGTACATAGGTATTTTACAATTACTTTTACGTTTACTACATAAACCCTCCCTGCACTGTTAAAAAACCACCCTTTACTTTATAAATAACAGCATGCAACGTAAATTTATATGTACGTGAAAGGTAAACTTACCATATCTGTTATGGTTAACATTTTCCTTTGCCGCTTAGGCTCACTACAAGAAGCCTTAGAAGATGAAGGAAGCTTGGGAGGCATTGCAAAGGTTAAAATATGTGAGTAAAAAAATCACAAGCAAAACGTATTAATAAGCACAAAGTGAACGGCGCAAACGTGACTTAGACTGAACGAACCTTGTCCGAAACGCTAATAGCGGTATAAATAACTGCATGCAACGTAAAATATATATGTACGTAATAGCTAAACTTACCTTATCTGTTATGGTTAACATTTTCCTTAGCCGCTTAGGCTCACTACAAGAAGCCTTAGAAGATGAAGGATGCTTGGGAGGCATTGCAAAGGTTAAAATATGCGAGCAAAAAAATCACAAGCAAAACGTATTAATGAGCACAACGTGAACGGCGCACACGTGAGTTAGACTGAACGAGCCTTTGTCCGAAATGCTGATAGCGGAATCGTATTTTACATGTTGAAATACTGTTAGTATTTACGTTTTTTACTATTTTTTACTGTTTTATTATTCTTAGGCTAAGAAATACGTTTTTTTATCAATAAAATCATGAAAACTACTGGAAATATAAATAAACATGCTAGCTCACGTAGCTGCGACCCCAATACATTGTACGCTATCGGAAACTATTTCGCATGATGCAATACAGTGTTACCCCGGTTATTCGAGTTTCTTGGTTCGCTTTCTCACTCTATCGCATTTTTTTTTTGGATACATTATTATTTTATTTCATGGGTATATGCAAAAATATTAACATATTAAAAAAAATTCTCTGTATTTTCATTTTGTTTTTATTGAAAAGAACATATTTCATTATCTAATTGATAAAAAAAAATTATTTCCCAGCCTCAGAATAATAAAACAGTAAAAAATAGTAAAAAACATAAATGTAGATAGATAGATAGATACGTTTATTGACCACCTCTTTTGAAAAGTACAGTATAATCTTTACAAAAGGAATATTTGGTCCAAATTACAATGAATAAATACAATAGATTTTGTACAATCATCAAATAAGTAGATGAATTTTAAATTAATATACATTGTACTAATAACTGAATGATATACGTTCGTACAGTATAACTCACAGTATTGCATCATACGAAATAGTGTTCGATACCATACAATGTATTGGGGTCGCAGCTACGTGAGCTAGCATATATATTCATATTTCCAGTAGTTTCATGATTTTATTGATAAAAAAAACGTCTTTATTAGCCTAAGAATAATAAAACAGTAAAAAATAGTAAAAAACATAAATACTAACAGTATTGCAACATGTAAAATACGATACTGCTATCAGCGTTTTGGACAAAGACTCTTTCAGTCTAACTCACGTGTGCGCTATTCACGTTGTGCTTATTAAACGTTTTGCTTGTGTTCGATAGCGTACAATGTATTGGGGTCGCAGCTACGTGAGCTAGCATATATATTTATATTTCCAGTAGTTTCATGATTTTATTGATAAAAAAAATGTATTTCTTAGCCTAAGAATAATATAAGAGTAAAAAAATAGTAAAAAACATAAATACTAACAGCATTGCAACATGTAAATTACGATACCGCTATCAGCATTTCGGACAAAGGCTTCCACAATCTTCCATTGTCTCGCCTCACTCGCGTGCGCCATTCATGTTGTGCTTATAATTATTAATATGTTTTGCTTGTGATTTTTATACTAGCATATTTTTACCTTTGCAATGCCTCCAAAGCATCCTTCATCTTCTAAGGCTTCTTGTAGTGAGCCTAAGCAGCAAAGGAAAATGTTAACCATTGTAGATAAAGTGAAACACTTAGATATGTTGAAAGAAGGAAAAAAGTTTGTGGATGTCGGCCGCTATTTTACATAAACGTAAAAATTATTGTAAAATATGGAACCTATGTATGTCAAGTCATCATCACCTCATTCAAGGTAGGTTTTCCTATCACTTTCATAAAAAAATTACGTTGTTTGCTGTTATTTATAATGTAAAGGGTGTTTTTTTTAACAGTACAGGGAGGGTTTATACAGTGTAAACGAAAAAATACATTAAAATATCTATGTACATATAGGTTGATCCTATTCCGTGGCTTTCCTGGTTCGCGCCGGGTCCCGGAACCGGACTACCACGATAAGTGAGGTAACACTGTACTGTGAGTTATACTATGCGTACGTATATCTAAATTTATGGTTTTTACTATTTTTTACTGCTTTATTATTCGTAGGCTGGGAAATAAATTATTTTATCAATTAGATAATGAAATATGTTTTTTTTCAATAAAAAAATGAAAATACTGAAAATTTTTATTTTTTTTAATATTTTAATATTTTTGCATATACAAAAAAAAAATTTAATTTGCCAAAAAAATAAAAACGTGGTACAGTGAAAACGCGAGCCAAGAAACGCAATCCAGCGAAGGATCACTGTGTATGTATATATATATATATATATATATATATATATATATATATATATATATATATATATATATATATATATATATATATATATATATATATATATATATATATATATATATGAATCATTTTTTACCCCGACCGGGACTCGAACCTAGGACTTATGATTACTAAGTCAAGGCGCTACCACTACACCACAGAAGGTTAAAAGGAATCCAACCTTATAGCTTATATCTGCTATACTTAGGAATGAACGCATTCTAACTGTATGCCACTATGTTCATATTACATATTCCCCAACCTCACTCGTGGCTTCATTTTAGCATTTAATTCAATTCCCAATATCATTCGGGCCATGAAATAACCAATTAAGCACATTACAAATGTGAAAACATGAATAATTTTTTTTACCCCGACCGGGACTCGAACCTAGGACTTATGATTACTAAGTCAAGGCGCTACCACTACACCACAGAAGGTTAAAAGGAATCCAACCTTATAGCTTATATCTGCTATACTTAGGAATGAACGCATTCTAACTGAATGCCACTATGTTCATATTACAGATTCCCCAACCTCACTCGTGGCTTCATTTTAGCATTTAATTCAATTCCCAATCTCATTCGGGCCATGAAATAACCAATTAAGCACATTACATATGTGAAAACATGAATCATTTTTTACCCCGACCGGGACTCGAACCTAAGACTTATGATTACTAAGTCAAGGCGCTACCACTACACCACAGAAGGTTAAAAAGAATCCAACCTTATAGCTTATATCTGCTATACTTAGGAATGAATGCATTCTAACTGAATGCCACTATGTTCATATTACAGATTCCCCAACCTCACTTGTGGCTTCATTTTAGCATTTAATTCAATTCCCAATCTCATTCGGGCCATGAAATAATCAATTAAGCACATTACATATGTGAAAACATAAATCATTTTTTACCCTGACCGGGACTCGAACCTAGGACTTATGATTACTAAGTCAAGGCGCTACCACTACACCACAGAAGGTTAAAAGGAATCCAACCTTATAGCTTATATCTGCTATACTTAGGAATGAACGCATTCTAACTGAATGCCACTATGTTCATATTACAGATTCCCCAACCTCACTCGTGGCTTCATTTTAGCATTTAATTCAAGTCCCAATCTCATTCGGGCCATGAAACAACCAATTAAGCACATTACATATGTGAAAACATGAATCATTTTTTACCCCGACCGGGACTCGAACCTAGGACATATGATTACTAAGTCAAGGCGCTACCACTACACCACAGAAGGTTAAAAGGAATCCAACCTTATAGCTTATATCTGCTATACTTAGGAATGAACGCATTCTAACTGAATGCCACTATGTTCATATTACAGATTCGGGGTAAAAAAT
>JAXCGZ010001218.1:0-7500 GCA_037179515.1 Halocaridina rubra
TCTCTCTCTCTCTCTCTCTCTCTCTCTCTCTCTCTCTTCTCTCTCTCTCTCTCTCTCTCAACTAAAGCTTACTAGCTATGAAATGGAATCCTGTAATGTGCAAGAAAAAACGGAAAAGTATTTTTGATAGAAAACTTATTTGGAAGTTTGTTAACCTAGTTTCAGGTGTAGTTTTGTGCTTTGGAAATAGATAGATAGATAGATAGATAGATAGATAGATAGATAGATAGATAGATAGATAGATAGATAGATAGATAGATAGATAGATAGATAGATAGATAGATAGATAGATAGATAAAGTGAATATATAACGAGATTATTATCATTTATAAATATACAGCAGTCTTATTTTTAAGTCCTTTGTCTGTACAGTAATCGCTGTTATTGTAGTATATATATTGTAGTATATATATTGTAGTATATGTAGTCGCCGTGGCTCAGTCGGTAGCGTCTCCGACTCTGAGGCGTCAGGTCGAGGGTTCGCGCCCCGCCACGGTCTGAGGTTAGCAAAGACATGCACTCAGCGTAAGGATTACATCTTCCAAAACAAGTCCTTCGCAAGAAGGCAACCGTCCTAGCCCTTGGTTGATAAGGGAGTCCGTGACGTAAAACCGGAACTCATATTCACTGAGTTGATGTTTTGTAGTCGCCGTGACTCAGTCGGTAGCGTCTCCGACTCTGAGGCGTCAGGTCGAGGGTTCGCGCCCCGTCACGGTCTGAGGTTAGCAAAGGCATGCACTCAGCGTAAGGATTACATTTGCCAAAACAAGTCCTTCGCAAGAAGGCAACCGTCCTAGCCCTTGGTTGATAAGGGAGTCCGTGACGTAAAACCGGAACCATATATATTGTAGTATATATATACTATTTTCACTCTATATTATTCACCTATTCAACTTTTCTTTTAATAAATAGTAAAAAATGAGATTAGTATTCAATACCAGTATTTAACAAGCACGTATGGCTTTGTAATGTTAAATCATTGTGATTTATGCTTAAAATATTTCCCTTTAACTCTGAGGCTCCACCCACCTCCCTGTCTATTGGCGCAGAGGCAGGTGAGACAGTGAAAACAAGAGCTTTTATTGGCTAATAGGGGAAGGTGGGTAGGCGCTTAAGAAACATATGTAAATAGCTGTAAAAATAAAGAGTAAAATCTTAGACTATATTCTATGATATTATTATCTTTAACATAATCATTTTGATGACTTTATGTAGATGATTACCTCCAGTAATCATTTTTTTTTACAGATTTTTTAGATTACTCTTGTGACTATATAAAATATTTTTTATGTATTCTAATACTATTTAAACGCTCTTGATTAAATTAATTTATATATATGGAAATTATATATGCTACTGAGAGTGGGTAGTGATGTGTGTGTGTGTGTGAGTAAATTGGTGGTGATGGTTGGGTTCTCTCCAAGTGAATGGTTTAGTGTCTTCTTCCTTCAGTGGTATATTCTCTTATTTTCTCTCTCCCCATTTGAATGGCGGTGGACACAGACATTTTGAAGCCGGGGGGATTAAAGCTGGATGCCCTTCCTAGCCCTCCACGGTAGGATCAAACACAGCTAACCATGACGTGGTCGTAGTATTTGAAAAAAAAATCCATAGCCATGTTTCCTATTTTATGTGTCACTTTTATTTCCATTCAAATGGGGGTGCACACCATAATATAAAAGTTATATGTGTTTTTCATTAAAAATCAAGAAGAGGTTTTGCTAATTTGACCAACCAGCGTCATTCGAAAGTGATTGATCAAACCAGGAAAAGCTCACGGCTTTAAGAAAAAAAAATCTACATTTATTATTCTTAAGTAATCTTTCAATATATAACTTCAATATATATTTCTCTCCAGTACATTCACTTGTTTAAAAAAGTATTATTAGTTCTTAGATTATGATTGAAAATTAAAGAAGAACAAGTTCTAGTTGTCTCATCCAATCATTCAGTGACAGCACACAGCTGCATGCACAACATCCCATCATCCATCCATCAGAATCCTCCTTTCCCTTTGAAGACAAGAGTCCACCTGGCCAGGCTGCAATGTGGGCACCACCCAGCCTCTTTTGAGCTATCAGAATCCTCCCTTCCCTTTGAAGACAAGAGTCCAACTGGCCAGGCTGCAATGTGGTCACCACCCAGCCTCTTTTGAGCTATCAGAATCCTCCCTTCCCTTTGAAGACAAGAGTCCACCTGGCCAGGCTGCAATTGAGGCACCACTCAGCCTCTTTTGAGCTATCCGAATCCTCCCTTCCCTTTGAAGACAAGAGTCCACCTGGCCAGGCTGCAATGTGGTCACCACCCAGCCTCTTTTGAGTTATCAGAATCCTCCCTTCCCTTTGAAGACAAGAGTCCACCTGGCCAGGCTGCAATTGAGGCACCACCCAGCCTCTTTTGAGCTATCAGAATCCTCCCTTCCCTTTGAAGACAAGAGTCCAACTGGCCAGGCTGCAATGTGGTCACCACCCAGCCTCTTTTGAGCTATCAGAATCCTCCCTTCCCTTTGAAGACAAGAGTCCACCTGGCCAGGCTGCAATGTGGGCACCACCCAGCCTCTTTTGAGCTATCAGAATCCTCCCTTCCCTTTGAAGACAAGAGTCCACCTGGCCAGGTTGCAATATGGTCACCACCCAGCCTCTTTTGAGCTATAAAAATCCTCCCTTCCCTTTGAAGACAAGAGTCCACCTGGCCAGGCTGCAATGGAGGCACCACCCAGCCTCTTTTGAGCTATCAGAATCCTCCCTTCCCTTTGAAGACAAGAGTCCACCTGGCCACGCTGCAATATGGTCACCACCCAGCCTCTTTTGAGCTATCCGAATCCTCCCTTCCCTTTGAAGACAAGAGTCCACCTGGCCAGGCTGCAATGGAGGCACCACCCAGCCTCTTTTGAGCTATCAGAAGAGGCTGGACGACTCCAACAACGATGCCTGTCTAGGATGTAACGCATCAACTCATACAGTCAGACACATTATGGGAAACTGCACTTCAGATAACCACATATGCCAACAACACACCATTTACGCTACTCTGAAAGCTCTGTGGGAAAGGCCAGGATTGGCAGCGGCTTTCCTTATGGACTCTGGGCTGTTTAGCCTGGCAGCTTAGAGAAAGACAACAGCAACATTTTAGAAGAGTAGGATATTAATACTTCACTTGTCGCCTTGGATCTTTTGTTTTGGTGGGTGCTGGCGATTTCACTATATAATAATTCATGACTCTTAAAATTATTACAAACAATTAATAATAAAAAAAAAAGTACTGAAGTTATATGCAGTACATTAAAAAAAAAATATTCAAGGTAAACAGGGGTAGTGAGATGTTTGTCGTGAAAGTTAAGCTTAACGACTGTTACTTCCGATTTGTATCTTAAAATCTCAAGAATATTTGCAATCAGTGATAAAATTCCAAGATTTCATCCCTTGAGGCTGTCTTCTCTGTGGATCACAAAACACAAGTCTGGGATAATCAGAACTAGAATTCTTTTCTTCTGTAAAATTCTTCTCCAGATATGTATCTTACAGCCTCAAAGGATGTGGTCAGTCAGTGATATAGGTCTATTATCTGTGGATCGGCAAAAAAAATCTGGGATATCCTGATCTAGAATATTAACAGTCAGTTCTTCTGAGATATCCTGAACTAGAATGCTAACAGTCAATGCTAAAGAATCTGGGATATCCTTGTTCTAGAATGTTAACAGTCAGTGATAAAGAATCTGGGATATCCTGATTTAGAATGTTAACAGTCAGTGCTAAAGTTTTAAGATATGGTTCCTCAAACCAGTTTTATCTATGGAGCAGAATGCACAAATCTGAATTAAAGTGTTTGTAATCTGTGATAAAGTTCTAAGATTTGATCCCTTAAATCGGTCTTCTCTTTGGAGCGGAAAACACAAATCTGGGAGGTCATGAAATTAAGATTTTTAATTTTTGTAATGAAAATCAAAGAAATGCAAATACATCTCCGTACATTCATATGGGGTGGTGCAATGTCCCTATTTTCAGTACATGAAGAAGAAAAATATTCATAACTATACATAAAGCACAATATAATAAGCGTTTATTCCCATCATTAATAACTACAGAAATAGAAATAAAACCGTTCGCAAACACCGACCCTAATTAAGTCAGTAAAACAGCGATCACAATCTCAGACGCACTGAATTTTGTCTGTTTTAGTGATTGTTAGAATAACCTTGGAACATACGTCTAAGCTATGTAATTCTTTGAAATTCACCCAGAGTTATGAAGAATTCCCCCAAATCCTTATTTCGCATCTATGTTGGCTACTTCTAAAATACTTTTAAGTGGTGAGACTAACTTTTAAGGAAAACTTTGATTGCTATATCACTAACCATCTTCAGTCTCTGCTCTGCTAAATGTTGCCTTTAAGTTTAGCAAAAAAAAAAAAAAAAAAAAAACATTTATTAGCAATCAACATTGTGTTGTAACCGCTGCTTAACTAAAGATAAGAACAACCACATATGAGATAAGGCATTTCTTGTCTTTGAAATTTGAGATATGAAAATGTTTAAAGTTTAAGATAATCAGAGGTGAGATATAAAAATGTTTTAAGCTTAAGGTATCCAGAGATGAGATAAGGCATTACTCTTCTTCAAAAGAGGAGATAAAGACAGCATGCCTTAGGAACATTTCAACCACACGCAATATCAGCATCTGAAGAGAAGAATAATGGAAAAAAGTGGAGATAAAGACAGCATTCCTGGGAACATCTCAAACACTGGTAGTAACAGCATCTGAAGTGAAGAATAATGGAAAAATGAAGATAATGAAAGCATGCTTTAGGAACATTTCAAACACTGGTAGTATCAGCAACTGACGAGAAGAATGACGGAAAAAAAGGGGATATAAAGACAGCATGCCTTAGGAACATCTCTAACACTGGTAGTATCAGCAACTGACGAGAAGAATAACGGGAAAAAATTGGAGATAAAGACAGCATGCCTTAGGAACATCTCTAACACTAGCAATATCAGCAACTGACGAGAAGAATAACGGAAAAAAATTGGAGATAAAGACAGCATGCCTTAGGAACATCTCTAACACTAGCAATATCAGCATTAGAAGAGAGCAGTAATGGAAAAAAATGAGGAGATAAAGAGGAAATGGAGATACTGGAGATGCAACGGAATGACATTATCCATGCTGTTTATGCATCAGTCTCTTCCTCAACCGACTTAACACTGACCAAGGCCACAGGATTCTCCACGCAAGCAGGAGCATTTTCACCATTGGCAAAATCCCTCACCACGGCTTCCAGGGAGTTAGTCTCCTCCATGGCTCGAGGTTCTTCTTGAGGAGACATGAAACCTGCAAGAAAAATGGGACTATTATTCATCCGACTTTACCGGACGAAGTGAGGGGACTAGGAGTCTCCTCCTTCGTATTCTCCCCTCACAAAAAGTCAAGTTTCCCTGTGTTACTCGGCCTCCCCCCTTATAAAGGGACTTATGACTATATATATATATATATATATATATATATATATATATATATATATATATATATATATATATATATATATATATATATATATATATATATATATAATTCATCGCAAAAGGAGAAAAATAAGTATCTGGAGGGATTTAGCTGATGATAATTGAATTTTTATGAATAATACAGGCTAGAGGTTGATGGTTCAAGTGTCCTATAAAAAGAATGAGGGTATAATTTTACCCTCTTACCCTGTGGGTGACCCATGCAAGTTGATAGAGAGGGGAAGAGCGGCAACCCTTTATCCTCAAGTTGCTAAGAGGAGTGATCTAGGTATATTAGTATCTGGTGAATGTGTGTGCTTTGAATTGGCCACTCCCTTCTTGCGGCCATTGTATGTCTGTATAATTTTAAGAGAGGAAAAATTATCCCAAACTGTCACTGGGTAACTATTTATTTTTCAAGAATTTTGTAAAGCTTCATCTGTTTTCTGCAGCTAAGACGAAATTCTATAAATCTTTAGAAGTCCTTGATTATTTTTTTAAGTTTTTGCTTTAAAAAAATATATATTTTTTTTTATTATTAATCACTCACTTCTCCTTAACTATTCTAGATACTGGCTTAGTAACAGTCTTTTATAACTTTTGTCTATCACACTCTTCTTCTTTAGCTAGGCTATAGACTTGCATTGTTACCTCGTCAAGAAACTGGCTCCATATACGACTGGCATGTTACCTTGCTCTGACGCTAGCTTGACATATAACCATCTTTATATCCTCTAATAATCATATTTCTCTTCCTTAACAACACGGAACACTGGCATGGTATCTAGTCCAGAAAGTGGATAACCACACGACTATTATTTATGTCCTCTACCAACTCCTGCTTCTGTACTCTATATGTCCTTCATATGCTCATATCCTTCAACTATATCCTTCAATCCAGAGAGCTTAGAATTGGCTTCTTGTCCAGGTTTTTTTTTTCCAGTGCCAGAGGTCCTTAGCTCAAAAGTGGCTTTTTTTTTTTTTGTCCAACACCATAAGCTCAGACTTGGCTTTTTGCCCAGTGCCAGAAGTCCTTAACTCAGACTTGGCTTTTTGACTAGTGTCAGGGGTCCTTAGCTCAGACTTGGCTTTTTAACTAGTGCCAAAGCTCCTTACAACTGTCCTTAGCTCATACTTGGCTCTTTGACTAGTGCCAGAAGTCCTTAGCTCACTCTTGGCTTTTTAACTAGAGCCAAAACTCCTTACAACTGACCTTGCCTGTTGCTGGCTCTCGTATGTCGGACGAAGTGCCAGACAGCGCATGTTAAACCGACGACAGCAGCCATGACCAATATTATCATGAGGACGAGATGAGCCCACATCCTGGGTTCTGGAACGAAAGAAAAACTTATTTAATACAGTAATTATGTTTCCATTATATATATCTTATTTTTCTATGGGGCAGCGATAGCTCAGGGGTAAAGCACTCAAATTAGGAAGTGACAAGTTTTCCTTCTTATTTAGGCCTAAGAGGATCTAACTCAGTGACGATATACGAGACAAGTATTGATCAGGTCTTGGTTCATCTAGGGTGTGAGTCTAACACTGTTACATTGAGCAATCTCTCTCTCTCTCTCTCTCTCTCTCTCTCTCTCTCTCTCTCTCTCTCTCTCTCTCTCTCTCTCTCTCTCTCTCTCTCTCTCTCTCTCTCTCTCTGTCTTGTAACTTCAAATGGTGTTTCATTTTTCACACGCCACACACACACACACACACACACACACACACACACAGTCTGTGTGTTTGTGTGTGTATGCAGTATTATGTGGTACAATTAGTCCCCAGTCCAACAGGAGCAGATGCAGACAGGCTGGAGTTGGGGGATTTTATTAAATGCCTTTCCTAACGCCCCGCTGAGCTTATCAAATTTTCGTTATTAAACAAATATTTGTTTTGTCTTTTCAACATGACGTAAAAGCTCGCTAAAGCTAATTGAAAGAGTGGCCACAATTGTAACAGCAGAATAAATAATCAAAAATAAGTAATGATGATTATTAGTTAGT
>JAXCGZ010001218.1:12500-23306 GCA_037179515.1 Halocaridina rubra
TTGCACTTGTACCCATTCTCATTACCTTACATTTTGAAGTATTGAATTTCATTAGCCACTTTTCTGACCACTCATGCAGATTATTTAGATCCTCCTGAAGTTCTCTACCATTGTTCTCGTTTTTTACTTTCTTCACAATCTTTGCATCATCTGCAAACATATTCATGAATGAATTTACAGACTCTGGTAGGTCATTTACATATACAAGGAACAAAAGTGGCCCTAAAACTGAACCCTGTGGAACTCCACTACTAACTCTTCTCCATTCAGACACTGAGTGTCTTACTCTAACCCTCTGTTCCCTTCCTTCTAAGTAAGTTTTTATCCATTCCAAAACATTTCCACCTATTCTAGCCATTGATTGCAGCTTCCTAATAAGTCTCCCATGTGGAACAGTGTCAAACGCTTTCTGGAAGTCTAGGAATATGCAATCTGCCCAGCCCTCTCTTTCCTGTAAGATTTGGCTTACCTCATCATAAAATTCTAATAAGTTTGTTACTGTTGATCTACCTTCTCTGAAGCCATGTTGCCTCACTGACAAAAAGTTGAAGGATTCCAAGTGAAGAGAGATATGTTTCCTTAGTAGTTTCTCCATAACTTTGCAAACTATGCTGGTCAAGGAAACTGGTCTATAGTTCAGAGCCGTATCCCTCCTTCCCTTTTTGAAGATAGGTATCACATTTGCTTGTTTCCAGCATCTTGGAATTCTCCCGAATCCAGTGACTCCTTAAATATGATACTTAGTGCCACTGATATTGTGTTTGCGCATTTTTTAAGCACATGAGGGGATATGTCATCAGGACCTGTAGCTTTATGAACATCTAAATCCATGTGTGGGTGTGTGTGTGTGTGTGTGTGTGTGTGTGTGTGTGTGTGTGTGTGTGTGTGTGTGTGTGTGTGTGGTGTGTGTGTGTGTGTGTGTTGTGGCTAGTATCCTTCTTTATCAGTGGAGGCATCCAGAGCACAGTTAAGCGCAACTAGAAACTAGAAATCGTCTTTTGGGATGTCCCTTACCCCGCTTTAACTTGAAGGCGTCTAGAAAACAGTTTAAATAATTAGACATTGCCTTCCGTGTTCCCTTGCGTGTCGTGAAAGTTAACTAAATAGGACGGAGCTAGGGGACTAAGCATCCACTCCTTTTTATTTTCCTCCCACAAAAGAGGAAAATAGGGGTTATAGCTTTTGGAGATAGATAGATAGATAGATAGATAGATAGATAGATAGATAGATAGATAGATAGATAGATAGAGAGCCAGCCAGCCAGACAGACAGACAGACAGACAGACAGAGAGACAAGAGTTCATGTAGAAAACAACAATTCAAAAATGCAAATATAAATTATAAACTGAAAACAAGATGTTGCTACTACTACTACTACTACTACTACTACTACTACTACTACTACTACTACTACTACTACTACTACTACTACTACTACTACTACTACTACTACTACTACTACTACTACTAGTAGTAGTAGTAGTAGTAGTAGTAGTAGTAGTAGTAGTAGTAGTAGTAGTAGTAGTAGTAGTAGTAGTAGTAGTAGTAGTAGTAGTAGTAGTAGTAGTAGTAGAATTGTATACTTACCCTGCTCTAACCGTAAATGTTTCCGGGACATAATTACACATTACTAGAAACCTCCTCGTGGAGTGAGTCAGAATGGGCAGATTCTCCTGAACAATAATGAAGGTCTGTACGGATGTGTTTTGTATCTCGCTTCCACATACAGTGTGATCTATCTTCAATAAATACGACGTCTTGGGGCTGTTCCTATCGCCTTCAGTACTGCACCGGGGGTCGTCTGTACCTTCTACGGATATCTGGAGGATGAAAAATAAGTTTATTTGTCAGGTGGCACTGTATTAGTGCCAATGTGCAGGATTAGTGCCATTGTGTAACAAGGATGATATCTTGGGGCTGTTCCTATCGCCTTCAGTACTGCACCGTGGATCGTCTGTGCCTACTACAGATATCTGAAGGAGGAAAAAAATGTGTATGCACATTCACACATACCAAGGCCGTGATACCCCCTTGGAAGATGAATAATCGAGACAGAGCAAACATTTATTAGAACTAATATATGTCAATCACTCCTCTTAGCTCCTTTCGGATAAGGGGCTCCACAGTACCCCAAGCTCACTCTGGATCATCCACTGGGTCAGTAGACAAGGACCTTTTACCATGAGGCCTGACAGCCGCAGCTAGTTTACCCCCTCCCGTTTCATCTTAAGATAACCCATCCTAAACCCACCCGTCTCAGTTTACTGTACTAGCAGATACGAGAAATCCCTTTGGCCCGCGTAACCGCAGTATTCATACTTTTATGTTAGATAATTCTATATGAGTTCCAGTAGTGTCCTGTAGATAAGTGTAAAGGGTTAAATGTTGTTATTTTCTGCTGCATGTGCCATTATCAATCCCCGTTAGAATTTGGTTGAACACTGACAGGTTGGAGCTGGGGAATTAAGCTTGATGCTCTTCTTATCACCCCGTGGTAGGCTCAAACACGGGTTGTCTTTTCTCGAGACGAGCGCTCTAACCACTGCTCTACCGCTGTCCCTAAGAGGGGGAACTCATCCAGACTGCAATACTGGTATGATTGACTCAATTAAGGGCTAAATTTGGCTATCTGTAAGTTACTTTGCAATACAGACTTGGATCTTATCATCATCATCGCCTCCAACGTCTGGTGACGCAAAAGTCCTCTACGAAATTTCCACTCATCTTCAGCCTCTTTTTGTCTTATAGTGATAACCCAGGTATGTCCTTTTTCCTAATTTGTCCTTTTTTATTGAGTCTGTCCTTTTCTGTTCTAAGACTTTGATAACCCTGGTTCAAAATACCGCATCAGGGTTGCCAGGTGTTTGAGTTTTTTTTTTTTAAAGGACAGACTCACTATGAAAACTGGACAAACCTGGCAAGTCTGAAGTATGATGACAAAGTTTCAATTTCCATCGTTTCAGCCAAGTAGATCTGGGTCTTGCAATTCTTCTGGTGCCCTGAGAAGTCCATCACATGTAAAGACCCTTTAACAATAACTTCTACATACTTCCAAGATTCACTCAACTACTTATTACTACTTTACTTACTCACGCAGTAATAATGAATTAATTAACGTAACCTAACGACAGAGTAATAATAATCTCATTAACCTATGGAAGACTTCTTAAGGGTAATTAACAAGTTGGATGCACCGATGGTAATTGGTTCGATACAGATGTCAACGAGAGAGAGAGAGAGAGAGAGAGAGAGGAGAGAGAGAGAGAGAGAGAGAGAGAGAGAGAGAGAGAGAGAGAGAGAGAGTCTTCAGAAAGTCATCTTTGGCAAGAAAGAGAGAGAGAGAGAGAGAGAGAGAGAGAGAGAGAGAGAGAGAGAGAGAGAGAGAGAGAGAGAGAGAGAGAGAGAGAGAGAGTCTTCGGAAAGTCATCCTCGGCAAGAGAGAGAGAGAGAGAGAGAGAGAGAGAGAGAGAGAGAGAGAGAGAGAGAGAGAGAGAGAGAGAGAGAGAGAGAGAGAGAGAGAGAGAGAGAGAGAGAGAGTCATCCTTGGCAAAAGAGAAAGAAAGAGAAAAAGAGACACCTTTCCTCCAAAATTCGGTCCTGTATCCACCTCAACCACGCTTGAGTTTGCTAAACAGTTGGTAGCACGTGCAGAAACTGAAATAGTAAAATGAAAATAAGTAGAGAATTACGTTTTACGAATATATACAACTATGCACACACACACACATTTATATATATATATATATATATATATATATATATATATATATATATATATATATATATATATATATATATATATATATATATATATATATATATATATATATATATATATATATATATATATATATATATATATATATATATATATATTAGCTCCTGGTTTGACCATTAAATCTTCCAGATAAAATATGTCGGTAGACATTCGTTAGCATTATTAAAAAAATTCTGGAAAGACACCAATAATAATAATAATAATAATAATAATAATAATAATAATAATAATAATAATAGTGCACTTACATCCTTTTGTCCTGATGATGATTTCGCGTCCGAAAGCTCTCCCTCGTCCGTTTTCCTCGCCATCTAGGACTGGCGTGACTTCGACGGTATAATTAGTGGCCATCCGGAGCTCCGAGAGAACCGATTCGAATAATCGGTATCTCTTATCCGGACTCTCAATCTCATTGGCTTCACGGTTCTCCCGATGCTGCAAATAATAATAATGATAAAGATAACAGTAATAATAATAATAATAATAATTATAATAATAATAATAATAATAATAATAATAATAATAATAATAATAATAATAATAATAATAATAATAATAATAATAATAATAATAATAATAATAATAATAATAATAATAATAATAATATAATAATAATAATTATAATAATAATAATAATAATAATAATAATAATTTTCACAGTACTACTTAAGAAATAATAATTCTCTCTCTCTCTCTCTCTCTCTCTCTCTCTCTCTCTCTCTCTCTCTCTCTCTCTCTCTCTCTCTCTCTCTCTCTCTCTCTCTCTCTCTCTCTGTTTTTTGCATCGGTATTTGCCCCAGGGCTGATGCTGGCAGTACGTGATGGCGAAGTGATACAGTGTTGGAATATTCCTGTCGTATTTCCAGTGGATTTTTATGGAACGGAAGTCTCCCTCACCTCCGAGATCGGCTACCTCTGCAGAGTAGAGTATAATAATAATAATAATAATAATAATAATAATAATAATAATAATAATAATAATAATAATAATAATAATAATAAAAATAATAATAAAAATAATGATAATGAAGCGAATCATGCATTATTGAATGTCATCAAATACTCTCCCTTCCTTGTCCGGAATCGAGCCTAGAAACTCTAGATTTGAATGCCACATCTTAGTTCACTGGACCGTAGAGGTTGTACAAGAGGGAGAACTGGATCATCTATTGGTGATACAGACGGAGTGATGCCACTGCGATCATTCATCTCCGTTTTGCCCCCTCCTCAACCCAACAGTGACCGGCGCACACATTTAATTCTCAACCTCAACATCCAAGGCTAATCAAATGAAACAAATGCAATGTACTATTGCATTTATAAATGTCTTCAAATAATCTTCCTCTTGTCGAGAATCGTACACTTGTGGGTTGAGGAGAGGGGTAAAATCAGTAGATGACTCAGTTCTCCCTCTTGCATAACCTTTGTCATCCAGTGGATTAAGCTGTGACGCTATTGTCTAGAGTTCCCGGTGTCATTTTTCATAAGGACGGAATTTTAATTGAATATTGATATCATAATAAAAATAAGAATAAGAATAAGAAAAAGGCTAATAACCAGGAGTCAGTTATGTATGTGTTTATGATAATTAAAAAGAGGAAAAACTTTTCCAATTTTTTTGCTCTAGGACATTTAGACTAACATCTGCCCATAAAGTTTTTCATAAGAACAGTTTTATTTCTATTTTTTTTTTTTTTGGTAACATGGAGTTCGCGGCTTGGTTATATTATAACATACCAAAGGTCTTTTATATAAGATGAAATACACTGACTCGTATATATAAAATATATAATATAATTTATTTATACAGAAGCTTAAATTTAAAGTAACTTTTTGTATAAGATGAAATGCACAGAATCTTATATATAAAATATCATCTTTATCACGTAAAATATCCAGAATCTTATATATGAAATATCTTTGTTATGAAAGAGAGTATTTAGAATCTTGTATAGAAAATACCACGTATATAAGAAAAATACACATAATCTTATATATAAACTGTCTTCTAAATAAGTTGGAACACAAAATCTTATACATAATATACCTCTTTAATAAGATAACGCAAATATAATCTCATATATAAATTTACTATTATCTAAAAGTGGACGGGGCGGGGGGACTAGGAATCCCCCCCCTTGTACCAACCTCCTGTGAGACGTCAAAGAAGAAGGGGAGTAGAGGGGAGAATAACTTCTCCCCAAACTGTTTTCCTTTTTTGATGTCGGCTACCCCCCAATTAAAGGGGGAAACAGCCAAGGTATATGTATGTATGTATGTATTATCTATGGTAGAACACAGAGTCTTGAGTATAAAATATCTATTATATAAGAGACACTGAATCTTATATATAATATATAATAAAACACTGAATCTTATATATATCATATAATAAAACACTGAATCTTATATATAATATATAATAAGAGACACTGAATAATATATATAAGATATAATAAGAAACACTGAATCTTATATATGGCTAAAAGTCTATCTCTCCACTACCACTATCATCCTTTGCTTCTGCTACTGTTCTCCAAAGTCCACCGAGTTTGTATCTTTCTTTGAATATCTCTCCTCGTGCCATGAGTCCTTGCTATCTTCTCACCCACATGCCGAAGTTCTCTACATTGGAGACTTCAATGTACACCACAGTGAGTGGCTTCATTCTTCCCACACTGATGTGGGAGGAAGCGAGGCTCTTGCTTTCTCTATTACTCATGATCTGGAGCAAATTATTAAACATCCTACTCGTGTTCCTGGTCGTCACGAACAAGCTGCTAACATTCTTGACCTTTTTTTTTACTTCTAACCCTTCTAACTACTCTTATTCCGTGCTTTCCCCTCTTGGTAAATCTGACCACTCCATGATCTCTGTCTCTTCCATTTTCGCTCCCCCACCACCAATCCCTCCTACTCAACGCCGCCTTTGGCACTTCGAGCGAACTCAATATGAAAACTTGCGTAACTTTCTCTTTGATTTTCCATGGGATGACTACTGCTTTCGGTCCCGCAACCCTGATCGGGTAGCTGTAAAAGTTGCCGAGATCATGACCGCGGGAATGGAGGCGTACATCCCCTCTTCTACAAAAACTTTCTCTCCCCCTAAACCTTGGTTTGACCGTGCCTGCTCCATGGCTATCCAGGCTAGGAATCAGGCTCACCGATCTTACCAAGCCTCTCCTTCCGATTTAACTCGCTCTGCTTTTATTATAGCTAGGAATCGCTGTACAGCTCAGATTCGAAGGTCTAAGGCTTCCTTTATAAGAAGGAAAGTTGATGACCTTAACTCCTCTCCCACTGACAAATGCTTCTGGTCCTTAGCCAAAAACCTCTCTAAAAACTTCTGTAACTCAAGCTTTCCCCCTCTCATTCGTTCTGATGGTTCTATAGCTTGCTCTCCCACTGACAAAGCCACTCTCTTTGGCTCTCATTTTTCTGCCAACTCTTCTATCAACGATTCCAGCGTACCTGTTCCTCAGTCTTTTCCCCTCTCTAACCCTATGCCCTCCCTTATCCTTTCTTCACGCAAAGTTCATAAGGTTCTTCGCTCACTAAAGACAAACAAGGCATCTGGTCCCGATGGTATCCCTGCAAGGTTCCTTAAGGAGTTTGCAGATGAACTGGCTCCCGTGCTTTGCCGTCTTTTTCGCCTCATTCTGTCAACCAGTATCTATCCTTCATCTTGGAAGCATGCTCTAGTTCAACCTGTTCCTAAGAAGGGTGACCGCTCTATTCCTTCTAACTACCGACCTATTGCTCTAACCTCCTCTATTGCTAAAGTTTTCGAAACTTTGCTCAATGCTCACTTCTTGAAACGCCTTGAATCTAACTCACTTATCTCCGATCACCAGTACGGCTTCCGCAAGGCAAGATCCACTGGTGATCTCCTGTCCTATCTTACTCATGTATGGTCATCTTCTCTGAGGAACTATGGGGAATCCTTTGTCGTCGCCCTTGATATCTCTAAGGCTTTTGACAGAGTCTGGCACAAGGCTCTGTTGTCCAAACTCCCTGCCTACGGCTTTACCCCTTCTTTCTGTTCTCTGATTTCCAGTTTTCTCACTGACCGTTCTATATCTGTAGTTGTTGATGGCGCGACATCTAGCCCTTTCTCTGTTTCCAGTGGTGTTCCACAGGGCTCTGTTCTTTCACCTACTCTCTTCCTTCTCTTCATCAATGATCTTCTACAGTCCCCATCTTCCTCTCTTCTTCATGCCTTTGCCGATGATTCTACCCTTCACTTTTCCTCTGCCTTTTCTTCACAACCTTCATCTGTTACTCGTAATCAATCTCGTATCACTCTTTCTTCTACTCTTAACTCCGATTTGCAGAGAGTATCTGAATGGGGCACTCAAAATTTAGTTAAATTCAATGCCTCCAAGACACAGTTTCTGGCTATCTCTTTATCTCCTTCTCCTCCTGATAACCCTATTGTCTTCGAAACTAATGAAATTTACCCTCTTAACTCTATCAATATATTAGGAATCCATATAGCCTCTAACTTGTCATGGAGGAATCACATTATCCAAATTTCTAAATCTTCATCCAAAAAATTGGGGGTTTTGTTTCGTTTTCGTTATTACTTTTCCTCATTGCAGTTACTTAAAATTTACAAAGGTCTTATCCGCCCCTGCTTAGAATACTGCTCACACATCTGGGGTGCTTCTTCCTTTACTTATCTTCTTGATAGGGTTCAATCTAAGGCAGTCAGACTCATTAATGATCCTTCTCTTACTTCTAACCTGGATTCTCTCTCTCTTCGCCGTAAGGTATCTTCCCTTTCGCTTTTCTATCGCTACTACTTCCATCGCTGCTCTGATGAGTTGGCGAGTTGCATCCCTCCTCCACTGCCGAGGCCGCGTAACACTCGCCAAGCGGCCTCATCTCACAGGTACTGTGTGGAGATTTGTAGCTCGCGGATTGGTCGGTGCAGCGACTGCTTCTTCCCATCTACCTCCAGACTCTGGAACTCTCTTCCTCCTTCTGTCTTTCCTAATTCTTATGACCTTTCATCCTTCAAAAAGCAGATCTATCGTCATCTCAGAGCCTAGTCCTCCATATCTCTGGGTCCTCTTTACTTTGACTGTTTCTTCTGTCTGTCGTTTTCCTTTGTGTGACATTACCTCATCTCTGCCTTGCCCTTAAATTTTTCTTTTCCTTCGTCTTGGTATTTTCTCGTGCCCGGGCCTTTGTTGATGAGTGCAGTTTCTGCCTATCCTGGTGTCACACTCTTAAAAAAAAAAAAAAATAAGATATAATAAGAGACACTGAATCTTATATATAATATATAATAAGAGACACTGAATCTTATATATAAGATATGATAAAGACACTGAATCTTATATATAAGATATAATAAGAGACACTGAATCTTATATATAAGATATAAAAAATCTTTTACCTGCGAGAGGTTTGGCTGAGGGCAGGATACATATGAGTGCCAACAAGACCCATCTTCCCGCCATCTCTCTTTGGCTCTCTCTCTCTCTCTCTTTCTCTCTTATATACAATCCCCCGATCTCTGCAAAAATAAATGCGAATAAATGTGTAAATATATAAGTACATAAATTTTAAATAAGTAATTAGGAAAATAAAATATATGAATAATTATATATATATATATATATATATATATATATATATATATATATATATATATATATATATATATGTGTGTGTGTGTGTGTGTGTGTGTGTGTGTGTGTGTGTGGTGGTGTGTGTGTGTGTGTGTGTGTGTGTGTGTGTGTGTGTGTGTGTGTGTGTGTGTGTGTGTGTGTGTGTGTGTGTGTGTGTGTGTATATTAGACTTAAATACGACTGTCCAGGACAGTTCGATGTTAAGTCTTCCTTCAGTTACGGTTCTCTTTCTATGCCTACATCAACACCGAATATTCTTGGATATTCGTTGCACATGTCTTATTATCCCTTCACATCTGACAAGTCACAATACACTCCCGATCTCTGGTTCTCTCTATGTTTTCTTCGTACCCAGGCCAGATGAAGGTAGATTTTTTTTTTTTTTTGCCCGTCTTGGTGTCACAATCATAAAAAAAAGGTAACTAAATGCATATATAAATAGATACAAGATAGATAGATAGATAGATTGGTCGGTATGTGTATAGGTAGGTAGTTAGGTATGTTGACTGAGAGAATTACAGATAGATAGATAGACATCTAGATAAATAGATGGATGGATGGATAGATAGATAGATAGTGGGTATATAAATAGTTATGTAAATAGAAAACTAGCTAATAAAAATATTTGCCTATTAAACCTTGAAGTGTAAGTGAAGATGCTCTATAAATAGGTGAGAGAGAGAGAGAGAGAGAGAGAGAGAGAGAGAGAGAGAGAGAGAGAGAGAGAGAGAGAGAGAGAGAGAGAGAGAGAGAGAGAGAGAGAGAGAGAGAGAGAGAGAGAGAGAATAGTATACATAAAATTGATATAGTTCTCTCACTTTATGTATATATACATTTCTCTCTCTCTCTCTCTCTCTCTCTCTCTCTCTCTCTCTCTCTCTCTCTCTCTCTCTCTCTCTCTCTCTCTCTCTCTCTCTCTCTCTCTCTCTCTCTCTCTCTCTCTCTCTCACCCACACACACACACACACACACACACACACATTTCCATGGTGTAGATATGTGGGCCAGTGGATATTCTCACTTGCTTTCTCTTCAAATTTCATTAAAAATACAAATGATTTTTTTTATATTATAAATTGGTGTAAAATATAAAAAAATTGCATTTTCTTGGGATATTAATTTTCTCTTTCGATAACTTTCGTTAATTAATATGATCTATTTCAAAACTGAATTCTATTAAGAATTAAATTCTGAATTTTTCAGAGCAAAGCTTAATTATTAATTATTTATTATTAATAATTTATTTTTTCTATCATTAACTTTCGGTCTTAGAGGAACTGAATAAAAGTATGCATTTACATATATCTGTGTGTGTATTTGCAATAATAATAATAATAATAATAATAATAATAATAATAATAATAATAATAATAATAATAATAATAATAA
>JAXCGZ010001219.1:0-23268 GCA_037179515.1 Halocaridina rubra
GCCATGCTGAAGCCAGAGTCTGAAACTTGTAACAGATCTTGAGCGGAAACGGTTGGTCGAGGGCACGGATATTTTATTACAATGTTTGTAGAAAGTGCCAAGGAAATATATGACCGGAACCGTGAGACTTATGGACCTGGCATCGAGAAGGGCGAGAAAGGACAGGAAGTTAGCCATTTCCTAAACCACAACATACATAAACTTGTGTTTCGTACGAAGGAACCTGCCCAGGAGAAATGCCCAATAACTTCTCCCCGGAAGTAGGTGGGATTCCACTTTGAACCTGGCGCTGATTTGCTAGGATTAGTTCTGACTGATTTCATTGGAGAATTGGATGTTAAGCCACGCCCTGCCCCTGGGGGTATTTAAAGAGCCACCCAGGGCAGAGACAGTTAGTTAGCAGTTTGCCAGGGGCACGAATAGATCATAGACTGTGAAGTCATAGGGTGGGGGCCATTGGGCCATTGGGCCATTGGGCCATTGGGCCATTGGGCCAGTTGAGGCATAGGGGCATTGAAGCGTCGAAGTTGTGTTGTACTCTAGAATAAATATAAGTAAAGGATTCACTGCGTGTCCATTCTTACCTCGTACCCTTCAGGCACTAGCATTTATTAACTTGTGACCACGCTACCAAAATAATTAAAGTAACTATGAACGTAGGAGGAAAAGCCCTACGTCAGTAACCCAGTCATCTTATAAAGTGTGAGTTCAAGTGGAAGTCCAAAACTCATACGTCAGTGGTGGCTTGCGGCGGAATAGCCAAAAGCCATACGTCAGTGGTGGCGTACGCTGGGATAAAAGAAACCACTACGTCATATATATATATATATATATATATATATATATATATATATATATATATATATAATATATATATATATATATATATATATATATATATATATATATATATATATATATATATATATATATATATATATATATATATATATATATATATAATTTTTTTTTTTTTTTTTTTTTTTTAATTTTTTTTTCTATGGACTCAAATTAACGTTGTCTCTTTTTTTTTTTCGAGTGACTCCTCAACAGAATACCTCAGCAAACATGGAGAAAGTTATATATTTCTTTCCTTTTACCTATACTTACAATCGGTTAGGTATTTAATTACCCACTTGCGGCTCAATATTTGTCATCTGGACTTCTGATGGCTAGCTTTTGCGGGAGATTTGCGTACGTCGCTGTTTCCTCCCCTGTCTCTTCTGTTTCTGGATCGACCTCGTCCTTTTCAAACACAGGAAACGGCTGTGTGACATTCTTGTTGTCATTTCTTGTGAGCTCACACTCCCTTTTTTATGACCAAGCTGGAGTGATGGTGGCAAACTGTATCATTGCTTAAATTTCTAAGTTTTATTTTGCTATTACCTACACTAACTTCATGCCTCTTTGTACCATGCCTTATCATTTAGTCATTTATTTATCTATTTAGAGTATTTTTTCAAACAATTAATGTAAGTACTTCAGCTAAAAAATAAAAAATAATTTATAGATTCGCGTCCTTTATCAGTTAATATCTCTCTTGGGATTTCGAAAATCGAACAACTTTCTTACTGTCGGAGTAAGGGACAAATAAAATAAAATAAAAACTGTACCTCGGCCATATCTGGGCAGGTTGAACTTTACTACGTTGACTCTTGAAGCATTTACATAAACATATCCCTTAATATATATTGCAACGTCTACATCACCTCCCATCAAAACTATGCGCATATCAACAAATACGTCTTCTTCATTTGCATATGGCTTGCAGTAAGACACGTGTGACGCAGAGGAAGGGCCCTCCCAGTCCCCATCCTGCTTCTTTACGAGCTCTTCGCGATTTCACCCACAAGAGCCCTCCTCCCACTCACTCATACTCACTCACTCTCACAACTCACACTCTCTTTCTCTCTCTGAACACTCCCCCCGGTCACTCTTCTATTTACAGCATGCTGGTTTCTTTCCCCCGTCACTCTGAAGGAGTGTGTGTGTGAAATTGCGATCGGCCCCCATAGTCGCATGACGGTGTCAACGGTCCTAAGTCCTCTCTATACTCCCAATCAGCAGTATGGTAGGGTGCACATTAATCTCCCTATCAAGGCACAGCCTACTCTACTCTCTTTCCCCGCCTGCATAAAACATTAATAAACAAAAATCTCGTTATATCGAACAGCAATAATCTTAATAACTTCACAAAAGTCTCTGATTCTTTAGTGAATATAACAAACTTATTTCAATAGTACATGATCAATACAATTAAAATTACTTCATAATAACGAAGCTGTTAGATCAATCAGTCATTCCTGCATTTCTTTCTTGGAAAATATTACACGTGATAAAAGAAAAAACTTTAAAAAACTGACTCAAGTTTATTTCGCAATGTAATTTTTTTAAGCGCATTTTGGAGTCTAGAGAAAGCACTACGGCTTATATTTTTTCTTGCACACTGTCGCTCCCTCAAACGACACTCAGTGACTTAAATTACTCTACTTCCGCTTTAGAAAATTAACATAAAGATAATTTTAAACGTATAGTAATTTTTTTCTCAAATACAAGCAATACCTTTGCCCGTTTAATACTTAACCTAGGTAATAAAAAAGATTGATTGAACACCCTTTAAACGCAGTTACTCCTTATATTGTTTTAATTATTACAACATCGAATTTATATTGCTTATAGCTTTTAGTACAAATTATCTAGTTTAGTAACGGTTACAGATATTCTACTTCTATTAATTTACTAAAACCATCTTTCCTTTTATATGCGGGGTGGCTGAGTCATATCATGACTACAACCTCAATTTCTTTAAATAATAGTCCTATTACTCACTGGATAAAAATTACAAATACTTAGCTATTTTGGGATGCTGCTTGAAGAACGTTACAGCCTCCAGTACTGGGGGAGGGGGCTTTCCTTTCTTCTGGGCTCGTTGGTTTTCTCGCCGACGTCATATATACCTCTCGTAATATCACCAATTCACCATCCCAGGCATCTTCTTAGTCGAATTCAGCAACAAATAACGCTTAGTAGAAGTGTTGTTCCTCAAAGCACCATTCACAGTGCTCCGCAAGGTGAAATACGTGAATCGCTCTGAAATTCTTTCCCAAGTTGACCACTCGGCTCTCCAGTTGATGTTTCTCAGCCATCATGAACAAAGTTTCAGCAACTTTCCCTCAGAGTCAAAATATTTGGTGCAATTTTTACTGCTGGGCACCTTTCCTACACGGGGACGGGGGTGAGGTGTGACTTGCTGTGCTTTCTCTATACAGTGTTACCCCGGTTATTCGTGCTTCCTGGTTCGCTTTCTCACTCTATCGCGTTTTTTTTTTATAAATTATTATTTTATTTCATGGGTATATGCAAAAAATTAAAATATTAAAAAAAAAATTCTCAGTATTTTCATTTTTTTTTTTATTGAAAAAACATATTTCATTATCTAATTGATAAAAAAAAATTATTTCCCAGCCTACGAATAATAAAACAGTAAAAAATAGTAAAATACATAAATGTAGATAGATAGAGAGATACGTTTATTGACCACCTCTTTTGAAAAGTACAGTATAATCTTTACAAAAAGAATATTTGATCCAAATTACAGTGAATAAATACAGTAGATTTTGTACAATCATCAAATAAGTAGATGAATTTTAAATTAATATACATTGTACTACTAACTGAATTATATACGTACGTACAGTATAACTCACAGTATTGCATCATACGAAATAGTGTTCGATAGCGTACAATGTATTGGGGTCGCAGCTACGTGAGCTAGCATATATATTTATATTTCCAGTAGTTTCATGATTTTATTGATAAAAAAAGTATTTATTAGCCTAAGAATAATAAAACAGTAAAAAGTAGTAAAAAACATAAATACTAACAGTATTGCAACATGTAAAATACGATACCGCTATCAGCATTTTGGACAAAGACTCGTTCAGTCTAACTCACGTTTTGCTTGTGTTCGATAGCGTACAATGTATTGGGGTCGAAGCTACGTGAGCTAGCATATATATTTATATTTCCAGTAGTTTCATGATTTTATTGATAAAAAAAACGTATTTCTTAGCCTAAGAATAATATAACAGTAAAAATAGTAAAAAGCATAAATACTAACAGTATTGCAACATGTAAAATACGATACCGCTATCAGCGTTTCGGACAAAGGCTTCCACCATCCTCCATTGTCTCGCCTCACTCGTGTGCGCCATTCATGTTGTGCTTATTATTATTAATATGTTTTGCTTGTGATTTTTTTACTCGCATATTTTAACCTTTGCAATGCCTCCCAAGCATCCTTCATCTTCTAAGGCTTCTTGTAGTGAGCCTAAGCGGCAAAGGAAAATGTTAACCATTGTAGATAAAGTGGAACTCTTAGATATGTTGAAATAAGGAAAAAAGTTTGTGGATGTCGGCCGCTATTTTACGTAAACGTATAAATTATTGTAAAATATGGAACCTATTAATGTCAAGTCATCATCACCTCATTCATGGTAAGTTTTCCTATCACTTTCATAAAAAAATTTTGTTGCTTGCTGTTATTTATAATGTAAAGGGTGTTTTTTTAACAGTACAGGGAGGGTTTATACAGTATAAACGTAAAAATACATTAAAATATCTATGTACATATAGGCTGATTTCTACACCACGGATTTCCGGGTTCGCGCCGGGTCCCGGAACCGAACTACCGCGATAAGTGAGGCAACACTGTACTCAGAGAGTCGTCAGTGTTTGAGATGTCGCTCTCTATGTCTGGTTCGTCGTCAGCGTCGTCGCCCACACTACCTCCCCTTGACGGTGCGGCCTCGCCCCTTGCCTTTAGGTGTCTTAAAGCTTCTTCTAGGTTGAGAATTCAACTAATTTTTTCTACCTCCGACATTGCTTCCAGAGATGCGTTATAGTCTGTATCTTGGATTTTTTCACGGCACGAGATTCACTGGCTTATAACTTCTTGTCTCTTCACGGTAATTAGGCGTGGTATCATACTAGGCTGCCACCAATGTCATACAGAAGTTTACCTATACTGAATTAACTAAAGCTTACAGTGTGCGAGGTGACAGTGGATAAGCAAGGTAGACTTAACGCATAGTTTAATTAGTTATATACTTATCTTACGCCTCAGTGCCCCCTTCCTCTTAAGGCATTCGTGCCCTCAAAATCTCTGACTGCTCTCTCACTGCTTCTGACTCTTTTTGTATCACCAAGATGGCAGGGCGTGGTATCCTTGGGCACGCCTCCACCAATAGGCTTCCAGAGAAAGGGGGTTACAACCAATTACCTATAGTGTTAGGGGCGGGGCTAAAGGAATGCCTGTTGGGTATAAGGAGTGCCTATATGTGTATTTTCAAGTGCACATGTATGTATTGGTGGAGGCTGGCTTTCGGCTCTCATGAAACCAACACAGAAATGTATGACATTTCTGACCTCCATCGATCAGGGACGCAGAGGTGTGAGAGGCCTATGAGTTGAACCATAGATATTATCATCTATCGGTAAACACACACTCTACCCAGGACACCACAAGAAAAATGTCAAGCTACACCACTTGGGCCATGTTACACCTCTTGGGTAAAATTACTTTACGACAGCAGAACTGAGAATGGGCGAGTGGGACACGTGGTGGCTTGGCCAACACATGCGTGTTCGTGGGATAGGGTCAAAATTTTTTCAAAATTTTGTTTGTGGGTGCATGCGTTCATGGGTTGGGGTCACCACGGTATTTATTATTAGCATTGGTAAGGGACCTAAGTTCGAATTTGGGTGTTTTCAGACTTGCTTCGAATTCCGGTTTAAGTCAGCTGTTAGGGTTCCATTCTTGAAAGCTGACTTAAAGTGGACTTCAACATAAGTCTGAACACACCTAGAATTCGAACCTAGGTCTGAGGGGACTGGGGCAGATGAGTCTGGAGAGGCAAAAGAACATTCAGTAAATAATCTATAGAAGTAATCTAAGTTCTCATTTTATGATAGTAAAACTACACCGCATGTACAGTTTACTAAATATAAATACATAAAAGCACTACAGTAATACAAAACTGTACAAAATCTAAGTACTTATTCGTGCCCTCAAAATCTCTGACTGGTCTCTCGCTACTTCTGACTATTTTTGTATCACCAAGATGGCAGGGCTGGTATCCTTGGGCACGCCTCCACCAATAGGCTTCCAGAGAAAGAGGGTTACAACCAATTACCTATAGTGTTAGGGGCGGGGCTAAAGGAACGCCAGTTGAGTATAAGGAGTGCCTATATGTGTATTTTCAAGTGCACATGTATGTATTGGTGGAGGCTGGCTTTCGGCTCTCATGGGAACAACACAGAAATGTCTGACATTTCTGACCTCCATCGATCAGGGACACAGAGGTGTGAGAGGCCTATGAGTTGAACCATAGATCTTGTCATCTCTCTGTAAACACACACTCTACCCAGGACACCACAAGAGAAATGTCAAGCCACACCACTTGGGCCATGTTACACCTCTTGGGTAAAATTACTTGACGACAGCAGAACTGAGAATGGGCGAGTGGAACACGTGGTGGCTTGGCCAACACATGCGTGTTCGTGGGTTGGAGTCAAAATTTGTTCAAAATTTTGTTTGTGGGTGCAAGCGTTCTTGTGTTGGGGTCACCACGGTATTTATTATTAGCATTGGTAAGGGACCTAAGTTCGAATTTAGATGTTTTCAGACGCATTGAATTCTGGTTTAAGTCAGCTGTTAGGGTTCCATTCTTGAAAGGTGACTTAAAGTGGATTTCAGCTTAAGTCAGAACACACCTAGAATTCGAACCTAGGTCTGAGGGGACTGGGGCAGGTGAGTCTAGAGAGGCAAAAGAACATTCAGTAAATAATCTGTAGAAGTAATCTAAGTTCTCATTTTATGATAGTAAAACAACATTGCATGTACAGTTTACTAAATATAAATGTATAAAAGCACTACAGTAATACAAAACTGTACAGTATGTCTTACCTTTACTCTCACATCTCCATTTCAGGTATCTTAATGTGAAATTTATTGCTAATGCTCTACTTTAGTATCATTATTAACACCATTAATTTTAGTATTACTGCTATTGTTATTATCATTATTATTATTATTATTATTATTATTATTATTATTATTATTATTATCTTTTCACTTGTTAGCTATATTTCTGTTCACTGTAAGTGCATGTATTACCCTCTTACTTATTTGTTCAATTGCATGCCTACTTATAAGTGGAAAATGGCATTGCAAGGGATGGTAGCCCCCCTCCATAATTATTTCTGCTAACACACTGGGAAACTGGCTTGCTGCTTTCTCATCACCAATAGCTAGCAGCTTCACCTTGCACCCATAGGTTATGCAAATTAGCACAACTCTTAAAATGATTAAACTAACCCCTACTGCCCAGAAACTCTTCACTTTCACTCCGTTTTGCAAGCGGTTTACTAATTCAACTTTAATTTCCATGGTGATGGCTTTTCTTTTTGTCATAAGCACTGCCATCATAACTATCACTACTACGCTTGGGAGACATAGTAATATCAGTAATGAACAAAACGAACAAGAGAGCAGATGAAGGCGAGCTACAATATGGCTGGTGAGAGTAAACTGAGTTATGCTTCTTCTTCTTCTTCAATTATGTGTGACGCTGGATTCTTACATGACACTCAGCAAACTATTTTTATTATAATCGTATTAATGGCTCTGTTTGTTTGTTTTATATTCAATATATTCCTTCAATATATGCACTTATATAAATAAAGCTATTAACTTGATAAATACGAATATAGCTGTGCTTCTAGCTGTTTATTCGTGTGTATATCAAATAAAATCGTATTTACAGCTATGCATTTGTTTGTTTTTTTAAATTCAATATAATCCTTCAGTATAACCATATATAGAAACGTAAATAAAGAAAGCAATTAACTTGATAAATACGAATACGGCTGTTGCTGCTAGCTGTGTATCTGTGTGTATTTCGATTAATTTGTATTTACAGCTATATGTTTGGTTTGTTTTTTAAATTCAATATAATCTTTCAATATAACCATATATATAAACAAATAAATAAATAAAACCTTTAACCTAACAAATATAAATACAGCTATTTCTGCTAGCTGTGTATCTGTGTGTATTTCGAATAAAATTGTATATACAGCCTTGTGTTTGTTTGTTTTTTTATATTCAATATAATCCTTCAGTATAACCAAATATATAAACAAATAAATAAATAAAGCCATTATCTTGGTAAATACCAATACAGCTGATGCTGCTTGCTGTGTATTTGTTTGTATTTTGAATAAAATAGTATATATAGCTATGTGTTTTTTTTTAATTTCAATAAAATCCCCCAATATTATGAAATGTATAAGCAAATAAATAAATAAAGCCATTAACTTGATAAATGGGAATACAGCTGTGTTGCTAGCTGCGTATTCATCCGCTGCACTCACAAGCTGTATAGGCGCACAGTTTGGATTTACCACACCAGTCATGTAGATTGAAAAATTAATTTACTATATATTTATTAATTATTATATTGACCTGAGACGTAAAATTGAAGCGACGTTCTACAGGGACCCCTTATATATATATATATATATATATATATATATATATATATATATATATATATATATATATATATATATATATATATATATATATATATATATATATATATATATATATATACAGTGTTGCCTCACTTATCGCGGTAGTTCGGTTCTGGGACCCGGCGCGAACCAGGAAATCCGCGAACTAGGATCAGCCTATATGTACATAGATATTTTAATATATTTTTATGTTTACATTGTATAAACTGTCCCTGTACTGTTAACATACCACCCTTTACTTCATAGATAACAGCATGCAAGCGTAAATTTATATGAAAGTGATAGGAAAACTTACCGTGAATGTGATGATGACGTGACATACATACTCATTTACAATTATTTTTCGTTTACGTACTGTATAAACCCTCACTGCACTGTTAAAAAAACACCCTTAACATTGTAGATAACAGCAAGCAACGTAAATTTTTATGAAAGTGATAGGAAAACTTACCGTGAATGTGATGATGACGTGACATACATACTCATTTACAATTATTTTTTCGTTTACGTACTGTATAAACCGTCCCTGCACTGTTAAATAAACACCCTTTACATTATAAATAACAGCAAGCAATGTAAATTTATATATATATATATATATATATATATATATATATATATATATATATATATATATATATATATATATATATATATCTCAACACTCTACGGTGTTTGATATCCACGTTTCACTCTCTCGTCCAGAAAACCCAAGTGCATTAACACTGAGAAATACTCCATGAAGATTGTTTAGTCTGTTCTAGCAAAGAGACATAGGCTTTCCACCTGTAACTAAAGTTTCTATGTTTTCATGAAGTTCGATCTCGCAATCTTACTCCTTATAAGATGACTAGCATTGAAAGACCCTGTACATTCAGATGTTCGCCCAAAATCCAAGCCCGTAAAGGTGATTATCTCAAAATATTTCTGATAAATTACAATGAAAACAATAAGGTAAGAATACCTTAATTAAACTTACAGCAGGTCATTAATCTTTACAATATCCATAAAATTTACCAATATTTTGTACATTTAAGTCAAGATATAGAGACAAAGAAATAATTATTTTTACGTTTACGTATTGTATAAACCCTCCCTGCACTGTTAAAAATACACCCTTTACATTATAAATAACAGCAAACAACGTAAAGTTACATGAAAGTGATAGATAAAATTACGGTGAATGAAGTGGTAATTACATGACATACTCATGTACATGGGTATTTTACAATTACATTTACGTTTACGTACTGTATAAACCCTCCCTACACTGTTAAAAAAAGCACCCTTTACATTATAAATAACAGCATGCAACGTAAATTTACATGAAAGTGGTAGATAAAACTACGGTGAATGAAGTGGTAATTACATGACATACTCATGTACATAGGTATTTTACATTTATTTTTACGTTTACACTGTATAAACCCTCCCAGTACTGTTACCAAACCACCCTTTACTTCATAAATAACAGCAAACAACGTAAATTTATATGAATGTGATAGATAAAATTACGGTGAATGAAGTGGTAATTACATGACATACTCATGTATATAGGTATTTTACAATTATTTTTACACCCTTAACATTGTAGATAACAGCAAGCAACGTAAATTTTTATGAAAGTGATAGGAAAACTTACCGTGAATGTGATGATGACGTGACATACATACTCATTTACAATTATTTTTTCGTTTACGTACTGTATAAACCCTCCCTGCACTGTTAAATAAACACCCTTTACATTATAAATAACAGCAAGCAACGTAAATTTACATTTTCAATAAAAAACTGAAAATGCTGAAAATGTTTATTTTTTCAAGATTTTAATATTTTTGCGTATACCCATAAAATAAAATAATAATTTATCCAAAAAAAAAATGCGATACAGTGAGAATGCGAACCAAGAAACGTGAATAGTCGGGAGAACACTGTATATATATATATATATATATATATATATATATATATATATATATATATATATATATATATATATATATATATATATATATATATATATATATATATATATATATATATACAGTATATATATATATATATATATATATATATATATATATATATATATATATATATATATATATATATATATATATATATATATATATATATTATATATATTATATATACAGTATATATATATATATATATATATATATATATATATATATATATATATATATATATATATATATATATATATATATATATATATACATACAGTAATCCCTCGCTATATCGCGGTTTACCTATCGCAGATTCACTGTATCGCGGATTTATTTTGGCAAAAAAAAAAAAAAAAAAAAAATATATATATATATATATATATATATATATATATATATATATATATATATATATTTACTTTTTAAAGATTATTGTGACACCAGGATGGGCCAAATAATGGTAAAATAAAACAGCCTTTATCAGGCTGTAAAGAGAAACAGAGATGGAGAGTGTAATGACCTGTCAGATGTGAAGGGATTATAAAAGATGTGTATTGAATATCCAGCTCTCTGCTGGGTTTTAATATACCTCAGCATTACTTTCATGATGTCTATTCCAATAATTTTCCTTAGATCTTATTTTTATTATTATTATTGTTATTATTATTATTTTATTATTATTATTGGCAACAATAATTTTCCTATGATGATGATATTGGAGATTATTATCATTATTATTATTATTATTATTATTATTATTATTATTATTATAACTATTATAATTATTATTATTATTATTATTATTAAGTTCTCATCATTCTACATCTGTTGGTTTATTTACTTTAATAACTGTGTACAGTGCCCCTCCCTATATGGCTGGGACAAAGAAAGTGTGGGGGGTTGGGTAGAATAAAATGTTGGAGAAAGAGAGAGATATCTTTAATTAACTCTTGTTCATTCAACCAAAACTACATTATTTATTGTAAAAATAATGGTTTAATTACAAATTCGTAATAATAATGAAAATAATAATAATAATAATAATAATAATAATAATAATAATAATAATAATAATCTCCACACTCATCATCAAAGGAAAATTATTGTTAAAAATAATAATAATAATAATAATAATAATAATAATAATAATAATAATAGTAATAATAATATCTAAGGAGAATTTTTGGAATAGACGTCATGAAAGTAATGCAGAAGTATATTAAAACCCAGCAGAGAGCTGGATATTCATTACACATCTTTTATAATCCCTTCACATCTGACAGGTCATTACAAGGGTGATAATAAAGTTTTAAAAATTCATGATCAAACCAGAACTCGCAATGGGTAATGGATTTAAGCTTGATAAATTTAGGTTCAGAAGGGAAATTGGTGAAAATTGGCGTGGTAATACCGTAGAGTAGCTGATGTATGGAACAGGATTCCTAGTAGGATTATAAATGTCAATATATATATATATATATATATATATATATATATATATATATATATATATATATATATATATATATATATATATATATATATATATATATATATGATGATCTTTTCTTATCGTAATCCTCGTTGTACTCGTGGAAGAAGTGTAAAGAATTTTTTTTTTTTTTTTTTTTTTTTTTTTTTTTTTTTTTTTTTTTTTTTTTTTTTAAGGTGTTCCTACTTCGCGGAAATTCACCTATCACAGCCGGTCCCGGAACCAAACCCCTGCGATAAATGAGGGATTACTGTATGTATATATATATATATATATATATATATATATATATATATATATATATATATATATATATATATATATATATATATATATATATATATATATATATATATATATATAAGTTTAAATGGGTTTAAATTTTCAAGAAGTCTAGATCCCCCCTTCCATAAATTCTTTTTTTCTAAAAATTCTAACAGGATGCATGGAAACAACAGAAAAAAAGGCCCCCTGACGATGGGAGAATGTATTTTTCTGTTTTCCATATGGCCCATTAACACCCCCCTTCCATCTATCTATATACTTCATGGAAGTTTTATTCTTTTGAGATGAAATATTGTTTGCTGGTTTGATAACAATGGCAAAAGGAAGAGCGTATTTATTCTGAAGTCTCCTTAAGCTGAGGCCTACATCCATTGCTGGTAGATCCAGTAAAACATATCACCAATATGAGCATGTAGCTGGAACTATTGTTCCATCTCTTTTCTTTGACCATTTTGATTGTGGATAGCTTTTACCCTGACAAGAGAGAGACTTGCTTTGCTGCATACAGACTCGAAAAAGTATGCTTTTCCCTTAGCAAAGTGTCTTTTGTATTGAATTATTTCATTGTGATGCAATATATCTGTCTATTATAATTATTTCTAGTAGTCATTAATGCAGTCTTATCGTCATTTTTCAGTTATTGAGCAAAACATCGAATCTGAAGAGCATGTCAGTAAAGCAAGTGCAGACTTAAGGATAAAGAAGACTCAGCATTCTACTCTCAGTCGAAAGTTTGTTGAGGTTATGACAGAATACAACCGCACTCAAACAGATTATCGTGAGCGTTGTAAAGGCAGGATACAAAGACAACTTGAAATTAGTAAGTCATCTCTCCATTTGAAATCATCATTCCAAAATTATTCAGTTGAATATCATGATTTTATTGCTTTTGTTCATATTCTGCTCATTTATTATAATGCTCCTTTAGCCATATGACCAAAATGCTTTCATTGTACTTTTCTAAATCTGCATAGATGGTAAACTGTTATGTCTGTAAATGACTAAAGTATTATCTGTCATTTGATAACCATTAAAAAGTAGAATGATCTCAGCATAATGTTTACTAGCTTCTTATATGTGACTAAATACGGTATAAGTAGTCTTAACATTCTTTACTAACATTATACCCTTTCTTTCTCTCGCAAAATCTCATCAATAATTTACAGCTGGTCGCAATACCACAAGTGATGAATTAGAAGAAATGCTTGAGCAGGGAAATCCAGCAGTCTTCACACAAGGGGTAAACATATGTTTTTGGTTTTTGATAATTGGATAATTATATAATACAAATTAGTAAATTATGTTTTTTTATAATATTAACTGTACTGTATTGTATGTTAATGTGATTTCACTTTGCCCACACTAATATATTGTACTGTCACTATTTTTTTTTTTTTGGTTTTTCATTCTTATTGTTTTGAGAAATTTAGGTATAATTATGTTGACATGTACTCTGTAGATAATATTTTTCCCTCATTATGAATATTTTTTATAAAGTATACTTTGTTTATTAGATATTTGATGCTGTATGCTAGCTGTGAATTATGAAGGTTTATTGGTAGCTGTTAATATTAAAAGCTGCTATAATGCTGAGTCTAGTTGTTAAAAAGTAAGTTTCTATTCTTTTTGGATCAAGTAACATATCTGTAATGCATGATGGCGGGATCACTGTTTAAAAGCTTGCTGCATATAGATGCTTAATAAATTCTTGACAGCAGTTACAATCATGAAATATATACATATTCCATCATAACCTCACACAATATTCTGGCGTATTCGTTACACATCTCTTACTATCCCATTACATTTGACAAGTCACATCCCTATCTCTTTTTCTTTTAGCTCTCTTTTTCCTCAATTTTGCTATAATCATGGAAGGTCCACAGCTTATGACCCCCCAGTACCTGACTCAGAGGGGTGCTAAGAATCTCCGGGGATCTTGTTGACTCCACTTTTGGCGTGAGGGTAGACATGCTTTGTGGTAGTTATTGTTCTGCCTTTAACCTTGCACCTCCAGATAGATCTGCTTCTTTCACTCTTCACTTTTCTAATATTCATGGTCTGAACTCCAATCTCTCATCTGTGGAAAAGCACTTGAGTACATCCCCCACTAACCTCTTCCTTCTCTCTGAAACCCAGCTGTCTAACCATGCTCCCATTGACCCCTTTCAAATCTCTCACTAACCTGTATTCTCATTTCCTTTCCAAAGGTGGGATCTGTGGCTACTGCAATACTAGCACTCCTATTGCAAGGCTCATGGACCTTGAATCTCCTGACTTTGATGTTCTCCAGCTGAGGATCTATCTCTCCACTGCCATTATATTCCTTTGCCTCCGCTACTGCTCTCTTAACTCCACTAACTTTGTGTCTTTCTTTCTGTCCTCTTGCCATGAGTCCATGCTCTCCTCTCACCCACATGCCGAAGTTCTCTATATTGGGGACTTCAATGTACACCACATTGAGTGGCTTAATTCTTCTCACTGATGTGGAAGGAAGTGATACCCCTACTTTATTATTTATGATCTACAGCAGATGATCAAGCATCCTACTCGTGTTCCCAATCACCACGAACATGCAGACAACACTCTTGATCCATTTCTTACTTCTAATCCCTCTAGCTACTTACATTCTGTGCTTTCCCCTCTTGGTAAATTTGACCACTCTATGATCTCAACCTCTTCCATTTTCACTCCCCCTCCCTCAGTTCCTCCTACTGAGCACTGCCATTGGCACTTTGAGCGTACCCAATGTGATGATTTGCGTAACTTTTTGACTTCACATGGGATGACTACTGCTTTTGGACCTGCAACCCTGATCAGATAGCCCTAAAAGTTGCTGAGATCATAACCTCAGGTATGGAGGTATTCATCCCCTACTCTATAAAAACCTTTTATCCCTCTAATCCTTGGCTTGACTGTGCCTGTTCCATGGCTATTCATGCCAGGGATTGGATATACCAGTCGTACTAAGCCTCTCCTTCCAGGTTAACTTGTTCTGCTCTTGTTACAGCTAGGAATTGCTGTACTGTTCAGATAAGTTCTAAATCTTCCTTCTCAAGAAGGAAAGTTGATGACCTTAACTCCTCTCCCAATGACAAATGTTTCTGGTCCTTAGCCAAAAACCTTTGTAACTCAAACTTTCCCACTCTCATTCGTTCTGATGGTTCTATAGCTTGCTATCCCACTGACAAAGCTACTCTCTGGCTCTCATTTCTCTGCTAACTCTAACGTAAGCAGTTTCTGCTCACGTGTCCCTCATACTTTACCCTTCTCTAACCCTATGCCCTCCCTTTTTCCTTCTTCACAATGTCCATAAGGTTCTTCACTCTCTAAAGGCAAACAAGATATTGCAGTAATGTTCCCTAAGGAGTTTGCTAATGAACTGGCTCCCGTACTTTGCTGTTTTTTCGCCTCATTCTCTTAACCAGTATTTATTCTTCATCTTGGAAGCATACTCTAGTTCAACCTGTTCCAAAGAAAGGTGACTGCTCTATTCCTTCAAACTAATGACCTATTGCCTTAACCTCTACTATCGCTAAAGTATTCAAACATCGCTCAATTCTCAATTCTTGAAAAGTCTTGAATCTTAAGACGCTTATCTCTGATCACCAGTACGGCTTCCACAAAGCAAGATCCACTGGTGACCTCCTGTCGTATTTTTACTCATGTATGGTCATCTTCTCTGAGGAACTTTGGGGAATCCTTTGTTGTCCCCCTACATATCTCTAAGGCTTTTGACAGAGTCTGGCACAAGGCTCAATTGGCCAAATTCCTTGTTTTTGGCTTAACTCTTAATCTCTGTTCTCTGATTTCCAGTTTTCTTTCGGACCATTTGATATTTGTGGTTGTTGACGTTGCAACATCTAGCTCAATCCCTGTTACTATTGGTGTTCCACAAGGCTCTTTTCTTTCACCTACTCTGCTCTTTTTCTTCATCAACGATATTCTCCAGTCTCCATCCTCCTCTCTTCTCCACGCCTTTTCCGTTGATTCTACCTTACATTTTTCTTCTGCCTTCTCCTCACAACCTTCATCTGCTACTCATAATTAGTCGTGTATTATTCTTTCTTCTACTCTCAACTCCGATTTGCAAATGGTATCTGAGTGGGGCACCCGAAATTTAGTTAAATTTAAAGCCTCCAAAGCACTATTTCTGGCTGTCTCTGTACCTTAATCTCCTCCTGATAGCCCTATTTTCTTTGAAACAAACGAAATTTACCCTCCTAATTCTATCTACATATTAGGAATCCAGATACCCCTAGCCTGTTTTGGAGGAATCATATAATCTATATTTCTAAATCTGCAACCAAAAAACTGGAGGTTCTGTTTTATTTTCTTCATTACTTTTCCTCTTTACAGTTACTTAAAATCTATAAAGGTCATATCCATCCATGCTTAGAATACTGCTCACACATTTGGGGAGCTTATTCTTATAAATATCTCCTTGATAGGATAAAATATAAGACAGTCAAACTTATTAGTACCCCTTTCTTACTTTTAATCTAGATTCTTTTTCTCTTCGCTGTAAGGCATTATCCCTTTCTCTTTTCTATCGCTACTACTTCCATGACTGCTCTGATGAGTTACCAAATTGCATCCCTCCCCCCACCACCAAGGCTGCATAACACTTGCCAAGCGGCCTTGTCTCACAAGTACCGTGTGGGGATATGTAGCTTGCGGATTGGTCGGTGCAGCGACTGCTTCTTCCCATCTACCTCCAGACTCTGGAATTATTTTCCTCCTTCTGTCTTTCCTAATTCTAATAACTTCTTTTCCTTCAAAAAATGCATCTATCATCATCTCAGGACCCAATCTGGCCATATCTTTAGGTCCTCAGTACTTCGACTATTTTTTCAGCCTTTCCTTTTCCTATTGTGTATCACTCCCCAAATTCTGCCTTCCCCTTAACCTTCTTTTTCTTTGTCTTAATATTTTCTTTATACCTGGGCCTGATGTGGGCAATTTTCTTTCCTGTCCTTGTGTCACACTCCTAAAAAAAAATATACATAGGAACCTCCACCTACGAACACCCCCACCCACGAACAAATCGATCTACGAACACAGTTATTGAACAAATTTTGCGTCGACCCACAAACAGTTCTCAAGTTACAAATGCGCATACACATGCACATCCGCCCGGCGACCACGTGTATGCTGTCAGTTCTGCATTGGCACCCATTCTGTGAAGTTCTTTCATTGTAGACTTCCAGATTATTTTTGCATTTTACTTTAAGCTAGCCCTCATTATGGCTCCTAAGAGTGTTAAAAATGATTGTGATAGTAGCGTTAAAAAGCCTAAACGTATTACTGTGGAAGCGAAAAAAGAAATAATAGTTAAACATGAGAACAGTGTTCGTGTTTCTGATCTCACCATCTGTACTATTTTGAAGAATAAAGTGGTCTTAAAGGCAGCTGACTAGTTTAACGAAGGATAAGTCTCAGACCATGAAGGTGGTAGAAGAATTATCGTTAGTTTGGATAAATGAAAAAGAGCTTGCTGGAGATAGTGTTAGCGAGGTTATAATATGCGTGAAGACTCTACAGTTACACCATAATTTTGTAGTGAACACTGAGTGCTAGTGGCACTAATATTGACGAATTTAGAGCAAGTAGAGGCTGGTTTGAAAAATTTCGCTGACAAAATGGAATTCATAGTGTTGTTAGGCATGGAGAGGCGGTAGTTCAGTCCAAATGACAGCCGATGCATATGTGGTAGAATTTGCTAAATTTATCAGAAGTGAAGGTTACGTCTTGCAGCAAGTTTTGAACTAGGATGAAACAGGACTGTTTTGGAAAAAAATGCCTAAAAGGACCTACATAACCCAAAAAGAGTAGTCACTGCCTGGCCACAAATTAATGAAGGACAGGCTTACACTTTTATTGTGTGCTGATGCAAGTGGGGATTGCAAAATTAAGCCTCTTTTAGTCTACCACTCTGAAATCTGTGCGTTTTTAAGCGCAATAATGTGTTGAAGGCTAGACCTTCGGTAATGTGGAGGTCGAATAGCAAGGCTTGGGTAACACGTATCCTATTCATAGAATGGTTGACTGAAGTTTTTGCGCCAGCTGTGAAGAAATATCTTGAGGAAAATGGTTTGCCCCTTAAGTGTCTCTTGACAAAGGACATTACTCCAGCTCATCCTCCAGGTTTGGAAGATGACCTTGATATAGAATATGACTTCATAAAACTCAAATTTCTTCTTCCCAATACTACTCCTCTCCTCCAGCCCATGGACCAGCTAGTTATTTCAAATTTTGAGCTGTATTCGAAGGGTCTTTTTGCCAGGTGTTTCCAGGCCACCATCGACACGGATTTGACCCTGCGTGAATTCTGGAAAGACCACTTCAATATCCTCCTCTGCATAGACCTTATTGACAAGGCATTGAATGAGGTCTCTTACCACACGTTGCAGTCCTACTGGAGGAAACTTTGGCCAGGTAGTGTGGCTGGTAGAGACTTTGAGGGTTTCAAGAAGGAGACCGCTGTTAACATAGTGAAAAATATTTTGGCCACGGGCACAAGTTTGGGCTTGGAGATCGATGAGAAGGATATGGGAGTGCTGGTGGAAGACCACAAACAAAAACTCACCACCTAAGATTTGATCGAGTTGCAATGTGAACAGGTGAGGACTATCCAAGAGGAGCAATCAGTGGAGGAGGATGATGAGAGGGTAAAGGTTTCAGGTGACAAGTTTAAAGAAATTTTTAGTAAATGGAGTGATGTGCAGGCTTTCAATGAGACTCATCACCCAGACAAAACTGTGAGCAACAGAGCTGTGAGCATTTTAAATAAACAATATGATGTCTCATTTTAGAAAAATTTATCATTAAAGAAAAAGACAAATATCCATGGATTGTTTTCTTGCGTTTGTCACCACTGACGTAATGCTAAATTACTATGTTATAATTATTAGTACCAGACGGGTACAAGGTAAGAATGGACAAGCAGTGATTCCTTTATCTTAATTTATTCTAGAGTACAACATATTCGACGCCTCAATGCCCCCACCCTATGACTATCACAATCTATGATCTATTCGTGCCCCGGGCAAAGTTCTAACTAACTGTGTCTGCCCTGGGTGGTTCTTGAAATACCCCCAGGGGCAGGGCGTGGCTTGACATCCAATCCTGCCAATGAAATCAAGTGACATCTAGTCCTGCAAATCAACGCCAGGTTCGAAGTGGAGTCCCTCCTATTTCCGGGGAGGAGCTATTGGGCATCTCTCCAGGGCATGTACATACGTACGGGCCACATGTTTGTGTTTCTTGTGGTTTAGGAAATGGCTAACTTCCTGGCCTTTCCTATCCTCTCCAGGTACTAGATGCCAGATCCTAAGTCTCATGGTTCCGGTCATATATCTCCTTGACACTTTCTACAAACATTGGCCGTACCGCAGAAAACAAGCCTCCCACATTAGTTCCAGGTGCCTAGCCATAAATCTTGGTGGTCCCAAGGGAAGACATGGTCTGCACCCAAAACTCAATAAAAGTGAGGGCATGTAATAAAATATCTGTGCCCTCGACCAACCGTTACCCCTCAAGATTTGTTACAAGTTTCAGATTCTGGCTTCAGCATGACGGACTGGCTGAAATTAGTTTCGCTTCCCGGGCGCTCACCGACACTGAGCGGCGGTATTCTACCATCGAACGAGAAGCACTCGCTATCGTGTTCGTACTAGAAAAGCATAAATATTTCCTACTTGGATATCCAGTAATAATTCGTAGCGATCATTTGCCGTTGAAGTACGTGTATGCAAACCCACTGAATAACCAAAGGCTTTCCCGATGGCTGTTAAGACTTATGCAGTTTAATATACAGGGGTTTGAGTATGTACCCGGAAAAAGTAACAAAGTAGCAGATGCCCTGAGCAGGGGAGTGCGAGAAGCCCCCGCCCTGGCCATTACCCGTTCAATGAGGAACGCGGGCCATCGGACTGTGGACACAGACCGTCCTGCAACTGCGGGAGCCGATCCCGATTCCGCACACAAACTCCTTCAGAGTAGTGGCCAAGAACATCCGTATAAGGTACCTAAAAGCATGAATGGAGGGAGTGGAAGTGAGCGAGGACCGAGTGAAAGTTGCGAGACTGAGCATGAGAATGAGCGAGCGAGTGTGAATGAGGGAGAGGAGGGTTTTTGTGGGTGGAATCGAGAGGAGCTCGTAAGGAAGCAGGACGAGGACGCATTGTGGGGAGAGGTAAAGAAACTCCTACAAGGAATAAATGGCGAAGTCCCTGTTAAAATTAGACGCCAAATGAAGTTATTCGTAACCGAAGGTGGAATCTTGTATAGGATGTTTACGAGAAAAGACGAAGAGGGGGGATACGCGGCAGTACTCCCCGAGGAATTCCACCGTCACGCCCTCTTTCTGTGTCACACGAGTCCCGCCGCCGGCCATATGGGAATTGAGAAAACGTATCGGTTGCTAAGTACCCAATTTTATTGGAAAGGGATGTATAAGGACGTCGTAGAGTACGTAAAGAAATGCCACGTGTGCAATTGCTTTAAAAGACAGCCAAATACAGTTCCCCCTGCCCGGATTTGGCCGCGATGCAGTTTTAAATGGGAGAGAGCTCATTGCGATTTGATAGGCCCCTTACCCCGATCATATGACGGCTACTTATACATATTCGTACTCACGGACGAGTGCACAAGATATACCTTCACGTATGCGATGAAGGATAAGACCGCGGCTTCGGTCGCCGTTGCCCTGTACCAGTTCACTTTAGTATTTGGATTCCCTCGAGAGGTCGTAACTGATAATGGACGCGAATTTATGAATGAAGTTTTCAAGGGGTTATGCGAGTTGGCACGAGTTCGCCATGCCGCAGTCCAAGCGTATCGGCCGCAAGCCAATGGGTTAGTAGAGCGGCGAAATGCCTCCATCATTACACTATTACGCCAACTTGCTGCCTCTGATCCCCAAGGATGGAACCTGCACCTGAAACAAGCGGAGCAGGCCCTGAATTTTGCATACCATAAATCCATCGGGGACTCCCCCTATTTTTTAGTGTTTGGGGAAGATCCCAAATTACCCTGGGACACCTTCGCCCCGCAAAAACTCTTGCCTGTGTATGATATTGAGAGTCTTCGCACGTACGTGATAAATACCGCCAGAAAGACCTACGAACTCACGGCGGCCATCCTGGATAAACAGAAAGAGAGAGATGCAAAAGCGTATGATCTCAGGCATAGCACGAAGAAGCATGAAGTAAAAGTAGGCGACCGAGTCTACGTGAAAAACGTTAACCGCCAGCATAAAATGTCCCCCTTGTATCTAGGTCCATATCGGGTATTAGAGGTAGCGCATGACAATATAACCCTTAGAGATCTATTCGTAAGGGACAGGGAAAATAAAAGTCGTCCTAGAAAGAGAAAACAGTCCTAAAAAAAAATAAAAGTTTTAAACTACTTTAAAAAAACTATGTAATCTTAATGAAATCCCAGAAACAAGGAAATCCCCATACATGTCATAACTGTAGTGAAAAGAGAGGAAAAGAAACACAGAAATATTTTAAAATATTTTAATAATACCTTTAGAAGCCACGTAAAAGAGTTGATGGGATTTAAACAGAAAGAAAAATAATCCCTATACATGTCCAAACTTTAGTGAAGAGAGAAAGAAGGGTATTTAAAAATCCCTTATTAGTTAATTAAAATTACCCCCGTACTAGAACTGAAAATATGGGAAAGAAAATGGCCCCCACCGTCTTTGTCCACTGTGCTACAAGACAAAATATTTTTATTTTTATGTTTATTTTTTTGTTTTACTAGCTTTAAGATAATTTTAAGCGAAAAACTCAGAGTCTCCCTTAGATATAGTTTTGAATAAGTGCCGTTGATAAATTGTATGATTTGAACTAAGATTAATAAGTTGCTTTTCTTCTTAAATAATATTAGTGTTTTGTTTTAGCATTATTATTATTTGAATTATGATTTAATCTTTGTGTCCATTAAGTTCTCCTATCCATTGGTCTCTGAATAGTAATTGCATATCGAGATAGTAAATGTTTTGACTTTACACACAGTAAAACATGTTTTGTTTCAGGAGTAGTTTTTAAGGCTTAATTTTAAGACAAATCAATGCCCCTAATAATGATAGGAATAGAATTTATTAAGATAAGGTCTCTTATAGAAATTACTGTTGATGTTATGGTCTATATCATTTTAAATGTGTATACATGCCAATACTCTACCTCATTTGTTTGCTAATGTGCTACATAAGTCATGATTTTACCGTAATTAACTCAATTTTGTCTTTTAAAGAAACGAGAGAAGTAGATGACTTAATGTTTGATATTAGTTTCACACTGGAATTATATTGTTTAAAGTTATGTTTGTTTAAATATAAGAATATGTTTGTATTACAGATTTCCAACAAGGAAATAGACCCTGCATGCTCTAGTTGTCTGTAGAAGTGCTATATATATGTTATGTTTGTGCAATTTGTATAGGGTTCATAGAAATAGGAATTCTTAGAAAATAGCTTAAATAATTCGGCCCCATTTCTATTGTAAACTAATGTTAGCTAGGATATGTCCAAGAGCTCTCGAAAAATTAGCCCATGCTTCGACTGAAATGAGAGATATTTCAGTTTTGGTTGGGAGGGATGTCGCATGACTTCCGTCATGCTGAAGCCAGTCCGTCATGCTGAAGCCAGAATCTGAAACTTGTAACAAATCTTGAGGGGTAACGGTTGGTCGAGGGCACAGATATTTTATTACATGCCCTCACTTTTATTGAGTTTTGGGTGCAGACCACGTCTTCCCATGGGACCACCAAGATTTATGGCTAGGCCCCTGGAACTAATGTGGGAGGCTTGTTTTCTGCGGTACGGCCAATGTTTGTAGAAAGTGTCAAGGAGATATATGACCGGAACCGTGAGACTTAGGATCTGGCATCGAGTACCTGGAGAGGGTAGGA
>JAXCGZ010001220.1:0-17500 GCA_037179515.1 Halocaridina rubra
GTTTCTAGTTTTCAGATATGAAATACATGCAATATCTTATTTTGATTCTTCTGTTATATAAATAATCCTATTTGGAGTAGATATGTCAGAGAAATATGTCATTTTATTTTGTAAAGTATGCATTTGATATTGCTTGAAGACATTTCTTTTTTTTTATTTCCTCTCACATTTCCAAAAAATCGTCCACGCATTTTTCCTAAGAACTGCTGGTCCTCTCTTTGCATGTTTTCGTGAATTAAATTTAAAAAAAAAAATATCTCTGCAACAAAGGTCCCTTTGTAAGCTGCCAAAGGTATTCACAAGAATATAATTTGGACTGAAAGACATATGATATCACATTTTCATGTTAAGTGAACATTTGTATGAAATTCCTTTTTATTTATTCATTCTTTTTTTTTATTTGCGTTTCTGCAGTTAAACATTATTTGTTTTCATTTGTTATAAATATTATTTGATATAATTATTATTCGTAGTCTCCGTGGCAAAATGGCAACGTCTGCGACTCTGAGGCGGCGGGTCGAGGGTTCGCGCCCTGTCACGGACTGAGGTTAGTAAGGGCATACAGTCAGGGTAACGATTACATCTGCCAAAACAAGTCCTTCGTAAGAATGCAACCGTCCTAGCCCTTAGTAGTTAAGGGAGTTCGTGACGTAAAACCGAATCCATCCAATCCCTTTGTTATAATTATTATTCATGAGCGTACACAACCTACATTTTTTTTTATTTTAATCTTCTCTAACTAATGTGCATTTTGTATTATATGAGTTTGTGAGCTGAATATACATGAAAATAACATAGCAAAATAATGAGTACTCACCCGAATTTCAATAGATTTTGGTCTCTGTTGGATCAGTCAGGAACATCTTACTTTATTAACCCTTTTTCTACTACAGAAGTAGCCGGGTCCCTTGCAATATTTTCTGATAATATTGTTCATTGGGTTTATATTTGTCATTTCACCAACTCGAACGCGTGGTAATTTAAGTCTTTATAAGCATTTAATAACGAAACTCTCAGGGAAAGAATAAAAATAACTTTATGGGTAATAAACATAATTAGCTCAGTTACAAGCATCTATACAGTCAATTCATGTGCACAAATCGTAATATAAAACTGCATGATGGGGATTTTCGTTCCACCTGAATGAAAATTTATGTTATTCGTGTGCATTAAAAGATCATATCCTACTGATTATCTTGCAACCAGTTATGCAACTTTTTTATAATTTTTTCGTGCATAAATCTAATGTCGCACCAAAATTGCTGCAACACTTATCTTAAAAGGGAACATTTTAAATAAACTTTTCTTCCTATACACTATAAAAGAATGTTTGTTGGGTTCTCCCATAATTAAGACATCCAAAAATGGTAGCTTGCCATCCGATTCCCATTCCTTTTGAGCTTGATGCTAGGGACTAAATCATTAAGCGTATAAAAAAAAAATTAAATTCTCCCCAACGGGAGTCCCAATATGAAAATAAATCGTCTACATATCGCAACCATATAATTTCTTTGGGCTTAATGCTAACTAGAATCTCAGTGTCAAAGAACTCCATATGCAAGTTAGCCAGAAGGGGGGATAAGAGGCTTCCCATACAACATCCAAATTTTTGCTTGGATGGCAAGCTACCAATTTTGGATGTCTTAATTATGAGAGAGCCCAACAAATATTCATTTACTGTGTATAGGAAGAAAACTTTCTCTGTCTCTTATATACACTTTCTAAGTTACCATGCTTTGTCTGTAAAAACTGATGTTGCATGCAATCTATTCCTTAGAGGTCTTAGAGTATGTTCTACTCATCACTTGCAATGCGAATTTAGATTAATCCGCCAACAATTAGAAAGTCTCATGTATCCCGCGTATGTAATCAAAAAAGTAATTAACAAAGCAAATAAAATATTTATTAATGGGCCGGCTGAACAGTCAGAATTAAACTTTGCAAATACGATTAAAATACCCTATTTAAAATGTATTAAATTTCTTAGTGATCAATTAGGCAGAAATAATCCTTTTTATATTTAATTATCCTAAAACAATTGGTTCTTCATTTATTTACGTGTATCAAAATAAAAAACCTTTAGAAGCCGGGATTTATAAAATTTATTGCAGTTCCTGTGATAAATCTTATATAGCTCAAACTGGTCGTTCGCTAGGCTAGAGAATATTTAAACATAAAAGAATAGTGTGATATGGTGCTGAACGTTCTGCTTTAATTGTGCATATGCGAGATACTGGACACCATATTGAAAGGAATGAGTCATTATTGATATATAAGAGTAATTGTCAATACTGGAGAAAGATTCTTGAAGCAGCCATTATAGAAAAGTCAGACACCTTAAATTTATTGAATGGACAGTGAAGATCTGACATTGTGGATGAAGCAATATTAAAAGACCTCATTAAAAAGATTATGCCAAATGACCATCCACCTGACCTTAGATCTGAAGCTAATCCCATCGTGGATTCTCCTGGCAATCATAGCTACGATCTCTCCCCCCCCCCCAATATTCTTTCACTACAACTCTGTAAATATCAAACCATTTGTACGTGAAGTGGACTAGAGTTCAGTCGCCATAAATAGTTCATCTTTGCATCTCTCAATGTTTTATTTATGGGCCTTCTTTGCTTCATATATATATATATATATATATATATATATATATATATATATATATATATATATATATATATATATATATATATATATATATATATATATATATATATATATATATATATATATATATATATATATATATATATATATATATATATATATATATATATATATATATATATATATATATATATATATATATATATATATATATATATATATATATATATATATATATATATATATATATATATATATATATATATATATATATATATATATATATATATATATATATATATATATATATATATATATATATATATATATATATATATATATATATATATATATATATATATATATATATATATATATATATATATATATATATATATATATATATATATATATATATATATATATATATATATATATATATATATATATATATATATATATATATATATATATATATATATATATATATATATATATATATATATATATATATATATATATATATATATATATATATATATATATATATATATATATATATATATATATATATATATATATATATATATATATATATATATATATATATATATATATATATATATATATATATATATATATATATATATATATATATATATATATATATATATATATATATATATATATATATATATATATATATATATATATATATATATATATATATATATATATATATATATATATATATATATATATATATATATATATATATATATATATATATATATATATATATATATATATATATATATATATATATATATATATATATATATATATATATATATATATATATATATATATATATATATATATATATATATATATATATATATATATATATATATATATATATATATATATATATATATATATATATATATATATATATATATATATATATATATATATATATATATATATATATATATATATATATATATATATATATATATATATATATATATATATATATATATATATATATATATATATATATATATATATATATATATATATATATATATATATATATATATATATATATATATATATATATATATATATATATATATATATATATATATATATATATATATATATATATATATATATATATATATATATATATATATATATATATATATATATATATATATATATATATATATATATATATATATATATATATATATATATATATATATGCAAAATAAATTGTTATATCACAGCACAATATGAAGCAAAAAAAGGCCCATAAATAAAACACAAAAAGAAGCGAAGATGTACTATATATTTTGATTGGACTCCAGTCCTCTTCAGGTACAAATGAATTGATAAATACAAAGCTCTGGATAAAGGTGGGGAGAGATGCTAGCTACGATTCCCAGGAGGATTCACGGTGGGATTATCTTCAAACCTCAGGTCAGGTGGACGGTCATTTGGCATAATCTTATTAATGAGGTCTTTTAATAATGCTTCATCCACAACGTCGGATCTCCACTGTCCATTTGATAAATTTACGGTTTCGGATTTTTCTATAATAGCTGCTTCAAGTATCTTTCTCCTATTTTGGCAATTACTCTTATATGGCAATGAGGACTCACTCCAGTTAATATGGTGACCAGTATCTCGTATGTGCACAAATAAAGCAGAACTTTCAACACCATATCGCACTGCTCTTTTATGCTCAGAAATTCTCTGGCCTAGCGAACAACCAGTTTGACCTATGTAAGATTTATTGCAGGAACAGCAATCAATTTTATAAATCCCTGCTTCTAAAGCTTTTTTATTTTGATATACGTTAATAAGGGAAGAACCAATTGTTTTGGGATAATTAAATATGAAAGGATTACTTCTGCCTAATTGATCACTACGAATTTTAATGTTTTCTAAATAGGGTATTTTAATTGTATTAGTAAAGTTTATTTTTGGCTGTTCTGTCGGCCCATTGTAAAATATTTTGTTTGCTTTGTTAATTGCTTTTTCGATTACATATGCGGGATACATGAGACTTTCTAATTGTTGGCGGATTAATTTGAATTCGTATTCCAAATGATGAGTGGAATACACTCTAAGACCTCTTAGGAAAAGATTGCAGGCAACACCAGTTTTTACAGACAAAGCATGATAACTTAGAAAGTGTATATAAGAGATAGAGAAAGTTTTCTTCCTATAGACAGTAAATGAGTATTTATTGGGTTCTCTCATAACTAAGACATCCAGAAATGGTAGCTTGCCCTCCGATTCCCATTCGGTTTTAAACTTGATGCTAGGGACTAAATCATTAAGTTTATTGAAAAATGTGTCAAATTCTCCCCAACGGGAGTCCCAATATGAAAATATATCATCTACATATCGCAACCATATCATTTCTTTGGGCTTAATGCTGACTAGAATCTCTGTCTCAAAAAACTCCATATACAAGTTGGCCAGAAGGGGGGACAAGGGGCTTCCCATACTACAACCAAATTTTTGCTTGTAAAAACTACCATTAAAGGAAAATACATTATTAGTGACGCATAACTTAAGTAAATCCACGATGTTTTCAAGACCTAGTGGAAAATGCTCGTCAAAGGGAACCAGTTTAACGCTAAGGAACTATTAAACATCGTCTACTTTAACTCTAGTGAACAATGACTCTATGTCTAACCTAAGGAGCTTTACATTACTTAAGGGAATATTTGAGTTAATAAATTTTTTAATAAAATCTTCAGATTGTTTAAGATGAGATGAAGAAAATGATACCAAGAAGGGGGAAAGCAGACTTGCCAGCCACTTGGAAATCTTATATATGAAAGAACCCTTGCATGATATTATAGGGCGTAAAGGAATGCCGTCTTTGTGAGTTTTAGGAAGACCATAGAAGTAGGGAAGGGAGGGATTGGTGACTTTATATGATTCCAGCAATCATATAAAGTTTCTTTCTCATTTTGTTTTGAGCAATGCCATTTGTAGTAATGTGACTCACTCCAATATCCTAAACAGGAAATTACAGAAACTAATTAACAGTAGTACTTGGAATAATCTAATAACTCATAATAATGTTATGAACCTATCGTCACAACCCCTTACCGTTAATCAACATCATGTACTGATCCTTGGTTTATCCTTTGCTCTCAAACCTTACCATAGCAGGTTTTGATAAATTTTTCTCTGATCAGAACTTCCAAAAGAATGAAATGTGTCTCAAGGGGATTCTGCTGCATACATTATTAGAGCAAAATAAATCAAAATGTCCACTTCCTAGAAGATTTCTGATCGCTATTGAGTCATTGCGCAAACTTGAGAATGTTATCATAACCAAATCGGACAAAGACGGAAAAATTATTCTTCTTGATAAGGATTCATATATTGATAAAGCCATGGAACTTCTTAATGATGAAAATACCTATGAGAAATTAGGAACGTATAGGAAAGAGCAATTTAGGTCTTCGCAAAGACCTGGTCTAATTTTTTTTTTTCAACAATGGCTTCCTCCTCTAAATATATCATTTACTAAAAAAACTTACAATGAATTATAGGTCATTATTTCCTTAGTTATTTTACTTGTTTATTCCCTTTATGAATTCTTTATTCTCAATATCATTCCCCAGAGGAAAGATATTCTTTCAGATTATATGTTTCCATACAGTCAAGCTTCAATGTAATTGATGCGATATTGACTACTACTACTACTACTACTACTACTACTACTACTACTACTACTACTACTACTACTACTACTACTACTACTACTACTACTACTACTACTACTACTACTACTACTACTACTACTACTACTACTACTACTACTCTAATACAAATACTAGTAAATACTATTAATAATAATAATAATAATAATAATAATAATAATAATAATAATAATAATAATAATAATAATAATAATAATAATAATAATTATTATTATTATTATTATTATTATTATTATTATTATTATTATTATTATTATTATTATTATTATTATTATTATTATTATTATTATTATAACTATTATTATTATTATTATTATTATTATTATTATTATTATTATTATTATTATTATTATTATTATTTTTATTATTATTATTATTATTATTATTATTATTGTTATTATTATTATTATTATTATTATTATTATTATTATAATAGTAAATATAGCAATAATAAATGAATGAAGAAATAGAATTGATAATGGAAATAATAATGATGAACAAAATCAGTCACAACGATGAATACAAATGCATAATAAATATTATAACTCCATATTTGATACATGCCAGCCTAGTATAATGCAATTACATTTTCAATTTGTGCAATAATAAAACTGGTATTATCATTTACACGGCAATGAGTTCCCAATTGTCATTCAAATATACATGTCAAATATGAGTGACAATAATCTCCCTAATTAACATTTGCATTATCCTAATTATAACAGATTTTCATACATACTCACTGGAGATAACGCAACATTGTTGTGGTTTTTCGCCTTAATGAAATTTTCTTTTTGAGCTCTTTTATTTAATACTGAAGCTCGTCTTTAGGAACTCATATGCAGAACTTTTAGTAAGGCAACTTATCTTATCCAAAATTACTACTCAGGTGTAACATAAATGTTAGACGATGCTCATATTATAGCATTTCTTTCTACTTTTTCCTTTGTTTGTTTTGCTGTTCTCAGGTTTTAGTCTAAAGAAGAATGGTTAAGCACACTAAGAGGGCCAGACCCTAAATCAAATATGTACAGATGGCAATAAGGTTGCGTTTTTCAAAGCTGTCACATTGCAAGATCTTCTTTCAAGGCTTCGCTAACCTGATGATAAATGTAAAGCCATTGCAACCCCCAAAAACTCCGTTGATAGCATTTTTAGGTACAAGTATAGTAAAGCTTCTCTTTGATTCTTGTTTCTTTAAGTTTACTCAATGCAAAATCGAACTGCTAACTTGTAAAATAGGTCAATGAAAGCTACATTGAATATAGCACCTTCCCAAATATCCAATTGTCATCTTATATTTACATACTCATAAGACTGCCTTTAATGAGAATATGAGAGTTTTTAGAGATAACATTATTATTTATAAGCACAGGTCAAATGTATGTGTTTCTTTTGATATGATAGTCATATATTATCAAATGCCTAAGCCATAAAATCCAGTAAAGGGACAAGGAGAGAAGAAAAGGCAATTTTTGTATAATACTGCATTCTCAATTTCAGCAATGAAATGAAAACTATCACCAATCATATTTACTATTTTTCATACAATGCATAAGAATATATAATCATACCAACACAAGTAACAGTACTCATCAAGATTTCCTCCTTCAATTGTTGTCCAATACATTGTTAAAGAAATACAATGAAAGTTAAATTCAAATTTAAACAACATTCACTGGTTGAGGAGCTCGGCATTTAGACTATATATACATATATATATATATATATATATATATATATATATATATATATATATATATATATATATATATATATATATATATATATATATATATATATATATATATATATATATATATATATATATATATATATATATATATATATATATATATATATATATATATATATATATATATATATATATATATATATATATATATATATATATATATATATATATATATATATATATATATATATATATATATATATATATATATATATATATATATATATATATATATATATATATATATATATATATATATATATATATATATATATATAAATATATATACATATATATATATATATATATATATATATATATATATATATATATATATATATATATATATATATATATATATATATATATATATATATATATATATATATATATATATATATATATATATATATATATATATATATATATATATATATATATATATATATATATATAAATATATATATATATATATATATATATATATATATATATATATATATATATATATATATATATATATATATATATATATATATATATATATATATATATATATATATATATATATATATATATATATATATATATACATATATATATATATATATATATATATATATATATATATATATATATATATATATATATATATATATATATATATATATATATATATATATATATATATATATATATATATATATATATATATATATATATATATATATATATATATATATATATATATATATATATGCTGTATATATAATTGAGTGTGATGATGATGATGATGATGATGATGGATGGGGAGTGAACGGAAAATAAAACAGATTGTTCGATCTTTTGTATATGTTATGGTTATTTTAGACTGAAAACAAACCAAGAGTTTTCCTCTCTCATAAAAATATGTTTCATGACGTGTTCGTTAAAATTATTTTAACAGTTCTTGAGCGATAAGATTTTTGAAGGAAGTTTACAAAATAATAATCTAACTATATTATTAGAATTATAATTCTATCCACCTTTAATTTAATACTTCTTATTTACTGTCTCTTCTATTGTGATCTATTGACAAATTTTCAAGGAAAAAAATTCCATTCAGCTGGAGTTTAATAAACCTCAGGCTAGATGAACATCCCAGGTAGACATTATAACATCACTGAATATGGACTCTCTGATATACTTCAACTTGTCAAGCTTAAAATGTCACTTAGCATATCTATAAATATAAGTACCGAAACTTCCAGAAGTACTGTAAAATGTTAATTGCACTTACTCTATCTGTCTATCTATCTATCGAGGTGCCATATCATCAAGGACGCCGGCATTCAAGGAACATCACTCACTGTGCATTTCACATTTAATCTCGCATCAGTACGTGATGAGGTCTTCGGTTCTCTACAACGGCGACCACCCGATAACTTGATTATTCTTCGAGCTAGTCTGAAGTGTGTCTGGCAATTTTCAGTCGTCTCTTCATCGCCAGTAAATCAAAATTATTTCTCTTGATGATTCCTCTGATGCAGTATTTATCTGAAAGGAGGTAGCATACCCCATGCAACGGAAATACATCCACACTACCAATGATCAAGTTTAATCCTTCAGCAGATACTAGATTTTTTGAAGCTTGTCAATTTAGCTTAGTCAACTTAGATTTACTTTGCATCAACTGTTTGCCATTCCATCAGGGAATATTTATCTTAATAGCAGTAATTCTATTAATTAAGAAACTCTCTTTGTCATATATGTGATAGTTTATTAGACTCTGTCCCGTAATTCAATGAGATTCTAGAGAGCAATGATGAAGAATAATTAGTGAAAATTATTGATGTAAACCCCATATCTTGCCCAAATAACTGAGACGTAAAAGGGTAGATGGAGATTTCCCCGCTCCCATGTACCATGGAGGACTGATGAAAGAGATACAACAAAGTCAGTCCTAAATAAAATGAAACAAAGCATAAACCATGTATACAATACATAAATGAGAAGCAAAATAAGTTACCAAAAGGTGTTAAACTTTTATTCACAAAGTAAAGCAAATTTTTGTAAAAACAAATATTTGTATAATAAAACTAAAATGGGTTCAATATAAAAGATCAATGTCAAGTAAAAATATTTATGATCTCAAGATGAATGTAAGTGATGCATCAGAAGCAGGTGAAATATTAAATAACTTTTTATTTAAACATGTGGTAAGATTTTAATGACAGCAAGAAATCTAACAGTATGCAAGAAGACCAAATCAAATTGCTAGAACAATTAATAATTAAATTGTACTAACTAGACTCCAATCTGTAAACATAAGATCAGTAATAAAAGGGATAAAAACATCTGAATATAAAAATACTTGGTAAGATCAGATAAGGGCATTACATAAAAATTGGTTAAATGAGTAAATTAAACAGCAAAGTATATATATATATATATATATATATATATATATATATATATATATATATATATATATATATATATATATATATATATATATATATATATATATATATATATATATATATATATATATATATATATATATATATATATATATATATATATATATATATATATATATATATATATTATATATATATATATATATATATATATATATATATATATATATATATATATATATATATATATATATATATATATATATATATATATATATATATATATATATATATATATATATATATATATATGGAATTAAATAAAACTATGAAGAATTTCATGCAGTACAAACTGATGCCTGATAGAATTTCCTCGCTGATGCAAAAACCAGAAACATTATTAACCGAATGAATAGATAGTTATATTTTACAGTTATGATTAATATATTTTTCAGTGTTTGGTTTCTATCTTTCTCTCTTCTACTATTTCTGGCCATGAGAGATCATTGTAGATCATTGTATTCCATTTGAGCTCACATTGTCTCCTTTTTTTTTTTTTTGTTCTCAAGTCATAGTGCAGCCAAAATCAAGAGAATTCTTATCAACAATATAGAGTCAAAGGAATAACCTGGTTATTAGGGAATAAATTATCGTCAGAGTATTATAAATGACCCAAGAGGGAGAGAATTAGAATACTTTTCATCTTTCCAAATTTAACCATTGACTCTTAAGGTGGTTTTGATTATTAAAACAAGAAAACAAAAATATTATTAATAGTACCTAGTACCTCGGTATAATATATATTTTTTTTAATATTAAGAATGTAATAAGTAAGTTTAACCAAAAAATTAGATGGAATATAAATTGGATGAGTAAGGATACTTAGGTATAATACCTTTTGTAAACATAAGAGCGTGGTAATAAAAGATGGGAATGTGAAGCAAGAGATATCTGAAATAAAATCAAAAATAATGACTTATTACAAAAAATAAAATTAGTTTTTTTAAATAAGTTTTTGCGGTATGGAGAATAATCACACTTCAAAATATTCCCTCACTGTATGTAACATGCTAAGCTTTATAGAATTATATATGATATATGACACTGCAATTTTATTTGATCACCAACGCTTATATATATATATATATATATATATATATATATATATATATATATATATATATATATATATATATATATATATATATATATATATATATATATATATATATATATATATATATATATATATATATATATATATATATATATATATATTTATTTATTTATTATAGGTCCTAGATTCAAGTCCCGGTCGTGGTAAGAAATTATTCATGTTTTCACATATGTAATGTGCTTTTTTGGTTATTGTATGACCCGAATGAGATTGGGATTTGAATTAAATGCGAAAATGAAGCCACGAGTGAGGTTGGGGAATCTGTAATATGAACATAGTGTCATATAGTAAGAATGCGTTCATTCCTAAGTATAGCAAATATATCTCAAATAATGAAATTAATTTTATGAAGTCAAATCTTATAAAGATAAATCATGGTTTTAGAGTATCTTTAAAAAAAGTGATTCTGTGAATATTTTAGCATGACATCATATATGACATACAATTATGGTGCACTCCAAGCTCATGTTTTCTGAATTAATGATCGGGTATATTCTATAATGAACAATTCACAAATTTAACACATAGGAAATATTTTAAGTTTATGCAAGACTAGAGATAAATTTTTTTTATGCCAGTTAATAAGCAATATTCCGCTTCATCGAAAGCGTTAATGCTTTCTCTGAAGTGTAACAAAGGTTCGTCTGATGCAAAACAATATTAGTTCAGTGATATAGTCTCATCAATTTCCCCACGAGCTCATACTATTATTATTTTTTTCTAACCTTAATTTAATTATTTTATATTTCATACAGAACCAGAGATTGCACAAGGGTGAGATATGACAAAAGAAGCACATCACGCAATCATTACATCTACGCTCACTAATACTATTTATGTTATTAAAGATTTAGAAGACATACAGTAATGACATTCAAATCCAACACAGGCTTCTGATGTTTTCAGATATACTAATTTATTGTTGTTAAATATTATTATTCTACTTATATGCTCTAGTTTTCTATTCAGTTTCGCTTCAAGAGAAAACTCCTTTTTATCCTCATATAAATTACTATACAATAGTTCTCATTCACCCCAAAGAGTGCTCAAGGAGTAAAGTTTTATGTGGAAAATATAGTATTCAATATATCTACGCACAATACTATTAAATATTTTATTAGGATTCAGAGGAATGCAGTACTAAAAACATAGTTTAAGTCACCGAAGTTTTGACATTATTAACGTGTGTGCTATTCTCCTTAAAATTTGTAACTTTATTAAACACCATTTTGTCATAATTTTGCTGATCTGGAATGAATATATCATACAGTTTGGCTGTGATAGACCACAGGAATGAAGTATGATGTCTTGCCATACTGAGAAAGCAAAAACAAAGGAGAAAGAGGAGTCGAACTATTGTTATCATTTGTTATTCTTGTAAAATTAAAACCAATCTCGCTTAGAAACGTTCTTTGGTATGGCAGTTCTTTGAAGTAACGCTTTTGCTCCTTATCAATGTATTTAGAGAATTGCTTAAAACCCCTTCTACCACCCTTCCAATGTAAATTTTACCATGATGATGCATTATTCTACAGTAACCAAGTTTTATTTTGGGATTGCAAGTTATTTTATGATCTGGTTCTAATCTATATACTAATCCTAATGTATATTCCGTCTTACGTTCGGCAATTCTAACCCTAACATTTCTACTCGTTCCTCCAATATTAAACCATGAGGACAGTCTATACATGTGAAATAATTGCACCCCTCAATCCTTTTTCCTCATCACTCTCCATCTTACTATATTTGTTCTTACAAATATTCTTCAGAATTGTATTTCTATAAGTGAATACCATTTGCATAATCATTTCATTTTCATTACTACTTAGTAAATCATAATACTTGGGTGAATGATATATTTATTATTTAATAATGATAATATTAATAATAATAATAATAATAATAATAATAATAATAATAATAATAATAATAATAATAATAATAATAATAATAATAATAATAACAATAATAATAATAATAATAATAATAATAATAATAATAATAATAATAATAATAATAATAATAATAAAAATAATAATAATGATAAAAATAATGTCAATAACATTACTACTACTACTACTACTACTACTACTACTACTACTACTACTACTACTACTACTACTAATAATAATAATAATAATAATAATAATAATAATAATAATAATAATAATAATAATAATAATAATAATAATAATAATAATAATAATAATAATAATAATAATAATAATAATAATAATAATAATAATAATAATAATAATAATAATAATAATAATAATAATAATAATAATAATAATAGTAAAAATATAATAATAATAATAATAATAATAATAATAATAATAATAATAATAATAATAATAATAATAATAATAATAATAATAATAATAATAATAATAATAATAATAATAATAATAATAATAATAATAATAATAATAATAATAACAATAATAAAACAATAATCATAGTGTCCAAATATGTCGAAAAGATGTAAAAGCAAGCACAATAATAATTATTCTTCTGTAAAACATACATGCTAGTGTAATGTAATTAATTTTCAATGTGTGTAGCATTAAAACTTGCAATAAAACTTGTATTGTATTGAATTCTCAGTTGCTATTCCCATTTCCTTATCAAATATGAGTGACAATCATCTTAATTAATATTGACTATATATGCCTTTTTTAAAATATACTCACAGGAAATAGTAGAAAATGGTCATGGTTTCTATCTTAATGAAAGGTCCCTTGGAACAGTAATTATGTGTCTTATGTTCGAGTCCAGCACAGGAGTGCAATATGATTATTGTTTTCACATATCTTATTGTGTATATTTGATAGCTGCTTTCATGAGTTGGCGAGTTGCATCCCTTACCCAATGCCGAGGCTACGTAACACAGGTACTGTGTGGAGATTTGAATCTTGCAGATTAGTCGGAGCAGAAACTACTTCTTCCCATCTATCCCCCAGACTCTGGAACTCTCTTCCTCTTTCTCTCTTTTCAAAGTCTTATGACCTATCTTCCTTCAAAAACGGGTCTATCGTCATCTCAGGGCCTAATCCTCCATATCTATAGGTCTTCAGTATTTTGAATATTTTTCAGTCTGTCCTTTCCCTTTGTGTATCATTGCCTCATCTTTGCCTTGTCCATGACCTTTTTCTTTTCCTTAGTCTTAATGTTTTCTCTTGTCAGAACCTTTATTGATGAGGGAAGTTTTTGTTTTTCTTGTCCCAGTGTCACACTCATATAAAAAATTTGTGTACACATGTGTGTATGCGTACAGTGGCCGGAACTCCCTGTTTATGAGGTTTGCTAAGGTCAAGGAAGCACCTATTCACCAGAAGCAATTCGCTTCCTCTCTCTCACCTCTTAGCAAGAGTCTTTGGGTTAAAGAGCTCCACTATTTCCTTCAACCCACTGCTTCGCTGTTTGAGCCAGGATATATTATTTTTTTTCTTAAATGTCCTTCTTATAGTGGGTTTGCACTTCTTATGTACAAACTTTGGCAACCTTGGTAAAATTACCATAAGTATCATGGCTGTCACATGCTTGAGCATAAAAAAAGGACGTGCTCGCTATAAGAAAGAAAGATTTTGGAAAAACAATATAACATTCCTGGCAACTAAGCTTGAGACACCCATAGGTAAGTGGGCAAGGATATTCTGCTTTAAGGCCCAAAAGTATCGTTCAAGGAGAATAATGAACATTTCTGCATTGCAGTGCTTACTTGACTGAAATATGGAATCTTTTTCCGCATATCCTTGTAAGTTTGCCTGACTTTCAAATTAATTTTAAAAGAACATCAGACTAAAGAGATATCCGTCTATTAATACCGGCTCCATTCATATAGATTCTGCTGTGTTGATTTGTTTTCAGAGATTTTGTTAATGTACGTAAATCTATAAAAAATCTACTTGATCGCGCCCCGTCACGGTCTGAGGTTAGCAAGGGCATGCACTCAGCGTAAGGATTACATCTGCCAAAACAAGTCCTTCGCAAGAAGGCAACCGTCCTAGCCCTTGTTAGATAAGGGAATCCGTGACGTAAAACCGAAACGTTTCATGAAGAAGAATAATATCCTTGTTGATTTAGAAGTAAATTCTAAATATTATTGACAGTTTTTGTATGATATTCTTTTCACTTTTTGAAATAAGATATACTTAGAAGAGACTGTCGTACTGGCGTCTCCAGAAGGCAAAAAAGAAAATTTCCACTTGAAGGTATTCATCAGATAATGGTCCCGTGAAGAGAGGGAAGTTCTATGGTGAATTCTAAATGGAAAACTTTGGATTCCATGAATACCTTTCGAAAAATAGCCCAATTTGCACCCCTCTATAACAGTTCTTTCTGAAAGGAAAAATATTTTATTCAGGACATTGCATTCTAAAGTAATGTTATGACATTAGAAAATAAGAAAGAGTAATCCTAGACATCGTATTTGTTGAAGTAGTAGTAGTAGTAGTAGTAGTAGTAGTAGTAGTAGTAGTAGTAGTAGTAGTAGTAGTAGTAGTAGTAGTAGTAGTAGTAGTAGTAGTAGTAGTAGTAGTAGTAGTAGTAGTAGTAGTAGTAGTAGTAGTAGTAGTAGTAGTAGTAGTAGTAGTAGTAGTAGTAGTAGTAGTAGCATTCCATTTGGACAGTAAAAAAAGTAATTTGCTGTTAAACTTTTAAAGATAACATTGGGTTGAGTCGTATTTGAAGAGTGCAAAATCTCTTAAGGGATTAATTTTCCTACTACAATACGCATATTCCATAATGGGACAATATACCGTATACTATGTCTTAATCGTTATGTAATTGTTGTAATGCAAATGCAAATTACTTAACTAGAATGGCATAACTGGCAAAAAATGAAGTAATTCAAAACCTTTGCTAATTTTAAAACTATCTTTTCAGAGAAATTAATTACATTTTAAAGGTAAAGCTAATTATCAGGTGATAAGTATTTGCTAGAAATAAGACCTAACAAAATTGCCAACTATTATAGTTTGCTTAATTTTACAGCATCTTTTAACATTCTAATGAGATATCTTGTGATTTAAGAATAAAAGTAGCCTCAAAAATCATCAAAGGAAACCTTTAGAGAATAGGAAAATAGAACCTCAAAGAGATTGTCTTTCATAAAATGATTATATAATTAGGTATTTGGCCAAAATATAGTTAATTACATGCGACCTTACAAAGTGAATACATATCACCTCATAAATTATTTTTTTTTGTAAGTAAAAGTTAAGTAGGTAGATGTGGAGCACATTGCATCTGTAATTAATACGAAGAATCGAGAGAACATCATGGTCAAGGACTTGGGCGCTCCCTTTCTTATGCTTTAAACTCTCATAAGACTTCCTTCACATATCTAAATAATTTATCTCTCCTTTTTTATATTCCTTACCTCAACCCTCCCAACCACCGTCATCCGAGATATAAGGCTTTTTACATGGCATCAGTCGCCATCTATATATAGGAAGTGATATTAATATACAGAGTTTCCGAGTGAACAGCTGCACACGTATTTCAAAGATCTTTTATTGCTATGTGGCACATGGTATTATGAGAAGTGATATAACATCTTAGAGAATCAGATTCATATATTAAGAATTAAGAATTATAACTACTCTGGTTGCTTTCTCGGTATCTGTAGTTCTTCATTACAAGTTTTGAAATGCTTTATGTTAAACTTCAAAGAAGAATGTTCATATATTTTTCTACTACATCCTCGCTTTTATACATACAGGTCTCTTTTGTATGCTAAAAGTTCTCTCTCTTTCTTTCATTCTCTCTATATCAATATATC
>JAXCGZ010001221.1:5000-23209 GCA_037179515.1 Halocaridina rubra
TCGGACAAATGGCAAATGGAATTTAATGTTGAAAAATGTAAAGTAGTTAAAATGGGTACTATAAAAGACAATACTAGTTATAAGCTAAATAACCATGAAATCATGAGTTCTCAGTGTGAAAGGGATTTGGGAGTTCTTGTGAGTAGTAGTCTTAAGCCAAGAGAGCAATGCACAGCAGTCAGAAATAAAGCAAACAGAATTTTAGGATTTATCTCAAGAAGCGTCAGCAATAGGACGGAAAAAGTTATTTTGCAGCTCTATCTTGCATTAGTTAGGCCCCATTTAGATTATGCTGTGCAATTCTGGTCACCCTATTATAGAATGGAAATTGAATCCTTGGAGAGAGTGCAACGAAGAATGACCAAGATGATACACAATATCAGAAATCTACCATATGAGGACAGATTAAAAAAACTTAATCTACATTCTCTAGAGAGGCGAAGAGTTAGGGGGGATATGATTGAAGTGTATAAATGGTTTAAAGGGATTAACAAGGGAGATATTAATAAAGTTTTAAAAATTCATGATCAAACCAGAACTCGTAAAATAATGGATTTAAGCTTGATAAATTTAGGTGCAGAAGGGAAATTGGTAAAAATTGGTTTGGTAATAGAGTAGCTGATGCATGGAACAAGCTTCCTAGTAGGATAGTAAATGCCAATACCTTAGACACCTTCAAATGTAGATTAGATAGACATATGACAGAGGTAGGGTGGGTATGAATAGGTTAGTGCTTATTAGAAAAATCATAAAAAGAAAAACAGAATAAATAAGTAGAGTAGAATAGAATAGGTTAGACATGCTGAAAATACGATTCAAAAATGGAGCTGCCTCGTGTGTGCCAGTAGGCATGTTGCAGTGTCCTCTATTCTTATGTTCTTATGTTCTTATGTTCTTCTTCTTCTTCTTCTTCTTCTTCTTCTTCTTCTTCTTCTTCTTCTTTTTCTATATATATATATATATATATATATATATATATATATATATATATATATATATATATATATATATATATATATATATATGTGTGTGTATGTGAGTGTGTGTGTGTGTGTGTGTGTGTGTGTGTGTGTATATATATATTTCAAGGGTGATCAAACCGTATTTCGCGAACCACACTCGGCTCTGTGGCATTTAAATTTTTTTCGGTGATTAATAGGTAAATATTACATTATTGTATCGACATAAATATATATATATATAAGAAACTGAATCGTTATGAAAAATAGTGACCCTCCTTGAAAGAGTAGAAAATATGATATAATGCAATTAGTATACAATGAATTATGCTGATTAGTGAAGAACAGAGACCCTACATGAAAAACTGAACTTATCAATTGAAACGTGCTTTTATTTTTGTTATGTTTTTGCAGCTCGTACGTATCTTTATGCCTCACCCATTACCCAGCCCATAGGCAACACCCATTGGTCTCATCCAAAGGCTTTAACCATAGGTCTCACCCATAGGCTTCACCCAGCCCACACCCTTAGGTGTCACCTATAGACCTCATCCATAGACCTCGCCCATATACTTCATCCATAGGCTTCACCCATAGGCTTTTCCCATAGGCCACTCCTTTTACCCCAAATATATATATATATATATATATAAAGTACTTATTAATTTCGTGACCTAAGCTGGTCACCTTCTCAAAGCACAATTGTACTTTGAGAAGGTGACCAGCTTAGGTCACGAAATTAATAAGTACTTTATATATATATATATATATATATATATATATATATATATATATATATATATCTATATATATATATATAATACCATGTTAAAGGCACTCTGATATCCCTTTACGGGAAGAGCAAATCAGCTTGTTGTCGGTCACAAGCCCAGATTTATTGAAAAGGTTGCTGTCAGAATGAACACCAGACCGTAAAACACTTGTCTCTGAAAGACTAGTGGAAAAATCACCCCATTGAACTTTGGGGAAAGCTTCCAATAGAGAAGAAGAAGAAGAAGAAGAAGAAGAAGAAGAAGAAGAAGAAGAAGAAGAAGAAGAAGAAGAAGAAGAAGAAGAAGAAGAAGAAGAAGAAGAAGAAGAAGCAAACCTTAGTAGTATTGTTGACAAATTCAACCGGTTAAGATTACATAAAATGTTGGTCATATATGTACAATATGTTATTTTCAGTAATGATTTCGGAGAGTAATGGTCGCAGTGGCGTCCCTTGTCTGTGTGATATCAGTAAATGTTCCAGTTCCCTCTCATTTAACAACCTCTGTAGTCCATTTGACTAAACTGTAGAGTTCTAGTTTACAGTTCGCAGGTTCGATTCCCGACAAGGAAGATAGATTATTAGGGGACATTTAAAGATACTTATTGCATTGCATTTACTCTGTCATCTAAGGTTTATGTATTAAGAAGGAGAACTAAATGCATGTGCTTACCACTGGTGGGTTGGGGAGGGAAATAACACGGAGATTAATGGTCGCAGTGGCATCTCTCCGTCCATGTGACATCAGTAGATGTTCCAGTTCTCTCTTTTAACGACCTCTGTGGTACAGATGACTAATCTGTATTAAACTGTGAACTCTATATATAATAAGATAGATAGATAGATAGATAGATAGAAGAGAGAGAGAGAGAGAGAGAGAGAGAGAGAGAGAGAGAGAGAGAGAGAGAGAGAGAGAGAGAGAGAGAGAGAGAGAGAGAGAGAGAGAGAGATGGATACATAAATTGATAGATGGATAGAAAAAGAGAAAGAGATTGCTGGAGAAATAGAGAGAGAGAGACACTTCAACACACATATGCATACACACACACACACACACACATACACACACACACACACACACACACAAAGGTAAGTTTAACGTCAACAGTGGGTAAGATTCTAGAATCCATAATTGCAAATAAAATAAGGGCACATCTAGAATTACACAGACTGATAAAACTTTCACAGCACGGGTTTCCTAAGGGTTTTTCGTGCCTTACAAACTTACTGTCTTTTTATTCAGAAGTTTACGAGGCAGTAGATTGTGGCAAAGAATATGATACAATATATCTAGATTTTAGCAAAGCTTTTGATAGAGTTCCTCACAAAAGATTAGTTAAAAAGCTGGAAGCTCATGGTATAGGAGGAGCTGTGCTCAGATGGATCAAACAATGGTTAAAAGACAGAAAACAGAGGGTTTGCATAAATGGAGAGAAATCAGAGTGGGGCTCGGTTACTAGCGGGGTACCACAAGGCTCGGTACTGGGTCCCCTATTATTCATCGTATATCTAAATGATCTGGATTCGGATATCAGTAGTAACCTAAGTAAATTCGCAGACGACACTAAAATAGGTAGAACTATAAATGGAAAAGAAGACATTCATGCTTTACAGGAAGATCTAAATAGATTATCTGAATGGTCGGACAAATGGCAAATGGAATTTAATGTTGAAAAATGTAAAGTAGTTAAAATGGGTACTATAAAAGACAATACTAGTTATAAGCTAAATAACCATGAAATCATGAGTTCTCAGTGTGAAAGGGATTTGGGAGTTCTTGTGAGTAGCAGTCTTAAGCCAAGAGAGCAATGCACAGCAGTCAGAAATAAAGCAAACAGAATTTTAGGATTTATCTCAAGAAGCGTTAGCAATAGGACGGAAAAAGTTATTTTGCAGCTCTATCTTGCATTAGTTAGGCCCCATTTAGATTATGCTGTGCAATTCTGGTCACCCTATTATAGAATGGAAATTGAATCCTTGGAGAGAGTGCAGCGAAGAATGACCAATATGATACACAATATCAGAAATCTACCATATGAGGACAGATTAAAAAAACTTAATCTACATTCTCTAGAGAGGCGAAGAGTTAGGGGGGATATGATTGAAGTGTATAAATGGTTTAAAGGGATTAACAAGGGAGATATTAATAAAGTTTTAAAAATTCATGATCAAACCAGAACTCGTAATAATGGATTTAAGCTTGATAATTTAGGTTCAGAAGGGAAATTGGTAAAAATTGGTTTGGTAATAGAGTAGCTGATGCATGGAACAAGCTTCCTAGTAGGATAGTAAATGCCAATACCTTAGACACCTTCAAATGTAGATTAGATAGACATATGACAGAGGTAGGGTGGGTATGAATAGGTTAGTGCTTATTAGAAAAATCATAAAAAGAAAAATAGAATAAATAAGTAGAGTAGAATAGAATAGGTTAGACATGCTGAAAATACCATTCAAAAATGGAGCTGCCTCGTGTGTGCCAGTAGGCATGTTGCAGTGTCCTCTATTCTTATGTTCTTATGTTCTTATAGATAGGTAGTTAGATAGATAGATAGATAGATAGATAGATAGATAAAACTTACTTTCCAAAAGCTCATTGTATAGAATAATAGATAGTTATGATATTAATAGTACTCATAACTCATCATAATCCTAAACCTATTCATGAGTCATCTTAGAAATTTGTGATTTAAAATAGTAATAATTTTCTTCTACAGAGCCGCAGTATATATTTCATTTTTCTTTAGGGTGTTTACTCCACAATTGCCTTTACGCATCTAATGATGTACTCACTGATCCGGATGAGTAGAGTCGGTAACTCCATATGTATATTGATGCATGGTCAGTGTGCTGTAAGTTCGATTCCTGGTCAGTAGCTGTTTATAGTTCCGTTTTCTCAAATTCATTTGGGGTCGCTGTTTCTCTCACTAGCCACTATAGAGTCAAAATTTGGTATTGATTCATCATCTTAAGGCCGAATGACCTTCCTGACACCAAACCTCTCCATTGACTTGGGCTTATGACTGGTACTGAGTTGAGCTGACTTGTTCCCACAAAAGCCGCACTCCCCCTTGTTAGGGGGTGGCCGAATTAAAGGACACGCATTCACTAGAAGCAAATATACTTCGACCACTCCTATTTGCCCCTTGGGGATACAGACGGCCAAATTCCTCCCCCCCTTCCGCTGTGCTTGGATCATCCACAGGGTAAGTGGACAAGGATCTTACGACATGAGATCCCGAAATATAGTTATTTTTTCTGTGTAGATATATATATATATATATATATATATATATATATATATATATATATATATATATATATATAATATATATATATATATATATATATATATATATATATATATATATATATATATATATATATAATATATATATATATATATATATATATATATATATATATATATATATATGTAGCTTTACTAATTATATTCTTGTAATTTTATTCTCATTTCAATTATATTTAATGTTAATATTAATATTGGCTCATAATTCAGGTAAATATAACAGCCAGTCAGCTGCACAGGTAACCAAGAATCTAAACTTCATTTTTTTTTATAAATAAACTTGGCCCTTGGCGCCAGATGTCAGCTGTGTGTACTAAGGTGGGTGGAGTTGAAGCTAGATAGGCGTGGCGTAGCAGTTCACTTGCTATCTTCTAAACCCATAATTTGCTGTTTCCAATAATTATCTCCGTAGCTAAGATATTATGATATAATGAGTAGTTATTCAACAATTGGAAATTGTATAGTTAATGAAAATTGTTGCATTTATTGACGCTAAAAGTTTTAAAAACCATGAAATAATCGAGATAGAATAGGTGTCTAGATGTATTTGACATCACATGTAAACGATCGACGATTGGTCAGTTTTATAAAGGTGGGCGGGACTTCGGGCTCTCGGGTGGAGAGCGATGGGCGATACCCAACACGATTTCAGTTGTTTATCAGCGTGTGAAGCGAGAGCATCGGAGACTTTTTGTGCGTTCATTTCCACACATACATATTGACGATCATTTTTATTTTATTTTTTATTATTATCATTATTATCGTCGTCAGTATCATTAGTATTATCATCAGTATTCCTGTTATCAACATTACAGTGTCTTTCTGGGTTGAATATCGAGAGGAAAACACTGAAATAAACTGTATAAAAATAATTGAAAAAAGTGCATTTATCGTGAAGAAATTTACAACGGGACGGTGAGTATTATTTTATCAATTAATTTAATTAAGATTTCTACCTATTTTTCCTCCCGTAACCACTCCGGATTTCGGGAATTGATTCCGAAATTCCGGAAATGTATTAAAATGAAAATGTATATTTATTTATTTTGTACGTAAAGGTCCCTGTTTTCGACTGTTCTGTAGAGGTCATATATTATAATATTTTTGAAAATTTACACCGGGAATGTACTCCAAAATTTCTGGAATATGTTTTTTTTTTTTTTTCACTCACTAGAGTCGCCGTTTATTTCATAAATAATAGTATCTTTACCGTTGACTCCAGCGGGAGTTCATTCAAAATTTTGGGAATTTATTTCTGAATTTCGGGAATAAAATATAATTGAAAATAATAATGGATTTATTATTCATGTAGTGTCGCTGTTTTTGACTGGTTTGTTTATTCTTTATTCAATAATATTTCCACCGGAAATCAATTCCAGAATTTCGGGAACATTTTAAAATGAAAATATTCATTTATTTTCAACTAGTGTCACTAGATTGGCCTGGCCTCTATAATTTATATATAACAATTGTATTGTATTATTTACTTTTTCATACAGTTTCGCTGTTTTTTTATCAGTCCGCATAATTCTTATACAATATATGATCTTATAAATATTTTTCCTTTTAATGATACTCGCAATTTTTACACCAATCTGCATATTTCATATATAATTTAATATACAGAATAATTTGCACTTTTTTTTTTTTTTTTTGCTATTCCGTATGCAGTATTTCACATTAAAATAAACAATCTATATTAATCATAGTAAATGGCTCTTTCCATTAGGGTCTCTGATTTTTCACAGCTTTGTATATAACAGCGCTAAAGCATACGGGCAGGTGAGTCGGTTATCCAGGTGCTACGCGGGAGCACTCTTGCTCTCTCACCTGTCTTTCCGAATATATTAAGAGAATATCCTATGATTATATTTAAAAAAAAAAAACCTAAAAGTAGAAGGATAATATGTAGTTAGAATATGTAGTATGCACACACACAGATATATATATATATATATATATATATATATATATATATATATATATATATATATATATATATATATATATATATATATATATATATATATATATATACATATACATACCAAAGTAAATATTTAAATTGGAAATCATAACTATAAATAGATTTTTAGACCGAGTATATTATTCTTATTAAATTAATTGATATTTTATTATTATTTAATTGCCTAATTAAGATACTTAAGTGGTGATTCCTTGAGATATGCATAATTATGGGATGATAATTACAACGCATAAATAGGGGATTACGATAATTAAAAGATTTGCTTAATAAAAATGATCTTGGATTAATGATGATAAGAAAGTTAATAATAATAGATAAAGAATTAAAGAGTTGGTAATTATATTTGCTTAATTTCTTCTTACTTAATTACGGTAATTAAAAGATAATTATCATTCTTAATTCGCATTAAAATTGCAACCTATTCTGGAAAATATAAACCTTTTTCTAGTTATTTGGTAAAATTAAATATATATGACTTTAACCTAACCTAATATAATAGCAGAACAACGTTGGGGCCATTTGATTAAAAATTTATCAATATAAATTGGTTAACCTTTACAAAATGCGAGTAAAATTAACCTGTTATTTAAAATCAATTAATACATAATATTCAAATCGCATTGAATATTTAACTAACCTAACCTATTATTAGTATGTCTATTTTTTCCGCATTAGGATAGTTTACTATGATAAGTAAATATATCTAACGCATAAGATGTCACGAGGCTAGGTTCAGGTAACAAGATATATTTTAATGAGAATTAAATTTAACTGTCAAAGGGGGTCATCTTTTTATCGCATTAAGTTAGGTTAAGTAAATAAGATTTACTTTCCATTTCAACGGCTTCAAACCGGATATATTTTTAACTTATTTTCAATAATTACAAAATTCAAAAATATTAAATTGCGATTTCATTTTGATAAGTAATTAGTTTTATTATAATTAATAAATACCAAGAGCATTAATATAAAAGCAGTCCAGATTAATTATAATAATGATGATATTACTAGAGGGGAGATTAATATATCATTAAATAATTATACTAGTAATAATAATAGCTCCAATGATAACTATAATGGCAGTAATAATATGAATCATAATAGTAATAATAAATAGTGAGATTAATAATAAAAGCTTCAAAAATTCTAAAATTTCAAATATCAACTTTTTTCTTAATTTTCCCTATGTTCATATGGAACCTCTCTTTCACACTAGCCTCATCATTCATCCGGTCTTGGGACCGGCTCAGAATTAAGTGACTTTGCTCGAGCTGCGGTGGGATTCTTATATAATGTAATGCAGTATTATGATAAACTTTATGAGTTTTTTCAAACTAGAGCAGAGAGCCAGCACAACATGGTGCCGGTCCCAAGCCGGATTAATATAGAGAAGGTGTCAGGAAGGGTATATGGCCATATAACATAAGAACATAAGAATAGAGTACACTGCAACATGCCTACTGGCACACACTAGGCAGCTCCATTTTTGAATATCTAACCTATTCTATTCTACTCTACTTATTTATTCTATTTTTCTGTTTACGATTTTTCTAATAAGCACTAACCTATTCATACCCACCCTACCTCTGTCATATGTCTATCTAATCTACATTTGAAGGTGTCTAAGGTATTGGCATTTACTATCCTACTAGGAAGCTTGTTCCATGCATCAACTACTCTATTACCAAACCAATTTTTACCAATTTCCCTTCTGAACCTAAATTTATCAAGCTTAAATCAATTATTACGAGTTCTGGTTTGATCATTAATTTTTAAAACTTTATTAATATCTCCCTTGTTAATCCCATTAAACCATTTATACACTTCAATCATATCCCCCCTAACTCTTCGCCTCTCTAGAGAATGTAGATTAAGTTTTTTTAATCTGTCCTCATATGGTAGATTTCTGATATTGTGTATCATCTTGGTCATTCTTCGCTGCACTCTCTCCAAGGATTCAATTTCCATTCTATAATAGGGTGACCAGAATTGCACAGCATAATCTAAATGGGGCCTAACTAATGCAAGATAGAGCTGCAAAATAACTTTTTCCGTCCTATTGCTGACGCTTCTTGAGATAAATAACACTTTGAGCTAAAATTCATTTAGGTGGCTTAAAGAGGCTGGAGAATATAACTGATCCCATTGGAACCTGGCAAAAAAAAAATGTCCATAAATTGGAAAGAGAGAGGGAGACTTGTAAAAAACAGCGACCAAATATAAGCATGAAAAAGATGCCAATAGAGAGAGGCTGATTCCATCATCATTTAATGGGTGATATTAAACAATGTGTGTATGCGCGCGCTCGCACAAAAACCCATTCCACGTGTTTGTTTATAATGTAGAAATATTTTGCAAATAATTTTTTTTTGTGAATGGAAAAATATTAAATACCATCAAACATTTTCAAATGTTTATGTAGATATATCAAAATTAGATGTGTTTATGTATTTGCTTCAGATGTTGTTTATTTCTTTGAAATCTTATATTGCAGATAATTTTTTTTTCTATGCGTTAAAATTTTGGTAATAATAATAATAATAATAATAATAATAATAATAATAATAATAATTATCATTATTTAGAAATAGCAAAGATTATAATAAATATACTATGAATAATTATGATACTGATGGTATTATTAATATAGCCACAAAAATAATAGTAATTCTATAACTAAGATACCGATAATAAATGAAATAATAACTACATTTATAACAATGACTGATTAATAGTAATACCAGTAGTAGTTGTAGTAATAAAGATGATAATAATAATAGCAGTAGTGGCGATATTTTTATGATACTTTTTATCGCTGGTACACTACTCAATCACCGCTACTGAGACGAGAGTGGAATAATTCTTATTATTGTCTTTGTTACTGTTACTTATAATTTTCTTTTATCATTTTTATTTATTCATTCATATATTCTTATTCATATTTCTATTTTGTTTTTAATGTTATTATAGGTTTTGTTATAATTATTATAACTGGTAGAACATATTCTATGCTACTACATAGTTTTTTGAATTCCTTCGAATAAGCTCTCTCCTTTGTCGGGATTCGAACGTGGGACCTGTAATCAGCGTTAAGCTGTGGATTTCTGTGTATAGGTCTCATCTTCCAATCCCGACAGGAAGGTACATTATTCGGAAAAATGTATCTATAATCGTTATCATTACGATCAGTAGGCATTTTGCAGTATTACTATCATCATCATTATTTTTATTAATGATTATCATTATTATTAATTTTAATAATAATTAGCAATATTTTAATTTTCATTATTATTGTTATTATTAGAAATGGTAGTGGTATTTTTTACTTTATTACTTTCGACATTACTTTAATTCTCTCTCTCTCTCAGTCACTCTTAATTCATTCTTTCCGTATGTCCAAACCATCTCATCACACTCGGGTCTAGCTTCTCCAATCGCTCCCTTCATACACCTTAATATTCTCTCTATCATTCTATCTGTCTATCTCTCCATCTATTTATCTATCTCTTTGTTCCTTTTGTCTATATTAAGAAAAACCTTATCATAGTTTATAAATTATATGCATTAACCCTCAGTAAGAGCATATGAAGAACGACATTAACCACATATTAAGAAAAATCTTAGCGTAACTCATCGTAAATAAGTATTTCCAGCCCCCAAAATGCGTAATGATATAAAGCGACATACCATGTAATCGCCATAAATGGATAATTGATATAATTATACCAGGCGATTTTTCATGGTACAACACGCTTACCTGAGAGAGAGAGAAAGAGAGAGAGAGAGTTAGTAGATAGAGATGGATATATCTATAGAGAAGATATATAGATACAGAGATTATATACGCAAATCTAGTAATAGTTAGACAAAAATATTAGATAAGGAGATCGAAAAAGAGTTAGTTAGACATGTAGAGAGAGATACTAAGATATATATATATATATATATATATATATATATATATATATATATATATATATATATATATATATATATAGAGAGAGAGAGAGAGAGAGAGAGAGAGAGAGAGAGAGAGAGAGAGAGAGAGAGAGAGATGTCACTCTGTCGCTATCATTGTCATAGAATGTGTTTTGTGATCACCGTGTTTGGAAATCACAGATACATAACTTGGAGCTTGATGCCTTCTTCTGATTCTTCCTCTTCTTTCTCTTTTTCCATTTCTTCTACTTCTTCATCATGAATTTCTTTCTTCACATTATCTCCTTTTTCTATTTCTTCATCATCGTCATGATCCTCTTTTTCTACTGTTATTTTTCGTCTCTTCCGTTTTGTAGAGCATATTTTTCTTTTTAGTTATTTAATCAGTTCTTTTTGATGCTTTTAAATTATCATGACGAAAGTACTTAATAATAATGATAATAATTAGGATTAATGTTAAAGAAGTAATGCTTATGATATCAATAATACATATAATACTCATTATTAATAATTATGGTAATGATAATAATGTTAGGAATGTACTTTTAAATGTTCTGCATTTGTATTACAAGTGTTAATAAAACAGGTGTTACATATACACCTGAGAACAAAATATAGGAAAATGTGGGATGGGAGAGAGAGAGAGAGAGAATGATTATTATTATTGTTATTCCTTACAGATGATGGACGTAGGGGGTGGAGTGGAGGGGACCCAGGGGAGCCAATATGCAGCCGGATATGGCCCCATGTCTTCTTTGCAAGATTTCTACTCAAACACTCAACACTGTTCTTACTCTAATCCAGGTAAGTTAAGGAGATCTTAGACACATTTTGTACTGTGTGTGACCCAAGCATTAGGATGAAATGTGGAGGGTTACACCGCTTACGGCAGAAGGGTATTCATACTCTGCACTGTGGATGACCCATACATAACATGAAGGTCTGTCAATAGCCCCACAATAGAAGAATATTGTTTGATCGGGTTGCACTGTGGATCCCATGCATGAGAAAATACCGTGAGGAATGCACAACGGCTATAGTTGTCTGACCACAGCAGATGTTTGATCTGGTTGCACTGTGGACAACCCAAGCACGAGATGAGGCGGTTAGGGTGCACTATGGACGACCCAAGCATGAGATGAAGCAATGGGTATAAAGAATTCACGTATATCGAGGCCCATAGCAGAAGTAGGATCCGTTTGCACTGTGGATGACACAAATACTGTGGTGGAAGGGGGGTAAGATGGATGAGCTTGAAATGGCTTCCTAGTGAACTAGCGAGTGCTTCGACTAGGCCAACATTCCTTATATATATATATATATATATATATATATATATATATATATATATATATATATATATATATATATATATATATATATATATAATCATAATCATTGCTATTAGTGTTGTGTTAATATTATTAGTAGTAGTAGTATCACCACTACTATGATTATTATTGTTTTTATTAATATTATTATCAGTATAATAGCAGCATTAGAATAACATAATATGTTTGAAGAACAAGGGTATACACGTCTTAAATTTGTATTTATATTATTTATCTATTTGTATTTGTTTTATGTCTAGTGGTTTTTTCCGCCAGGATTCTTGACTTCTAGCAGGGGATTAGCGGCTTTCTGACCGGAGCTAAGCTGCCAACATCATCATCTTCTTCGTCTTCTTGATTCTTTTTTTCTTTCTTTTTATCCTATACTTTCTTCTTCTAGTTCTTCCTCTTCTTCTATTCCTTCCTCTTCTCCTTCCTTTTCTTCTCCCTCCCCACCCCCCTCTTTCTACTCATCCTTCTCTTCCACATTTTTGCATTCTTTCATCTGTACTTCCTCCTCCTCCTCCTCCGCTTCTTCTTCCTCCTCCTCCCCCAGTGGTTATATTTTTTTCTTCTCTTTCCCACCCCAGGAGAGAGGATCTGCTTAATTCAGACATATAATTATAGAAGAAAATTAATGTGTGTGTGTGTGTGTGAGAGAGAGAGAGAAAGGCTGGTGGTATCATCGCTCTTGTTCAGATATGTTAATTATATGATGTTCATTCTTTTTATACCTTTTTTAAATTTTACTTTGATGCAAATAATGATGATAATAATAATAATAATAACGTAGTGAAATTGATAATGATAATAGTAATAATGATAATAACAAAAAATATGAAAAGTAGTGTACTAAATCATAGTTTATTATTATTGTTGTTGTTATTATTATTATTATTATTATTGTTTAATCACTATAATGTAGAAGGTCATTAGAAGAAATCGACAATCTTGAATGTGTGGAGAGCTATATTGCATCGACAAAGAAAAGAAGCGATTTAACTCGGCGATTAAAATAGGTGATTTTATATCAACATTTAAAATAAGCGATTTTATATCAGCGATTAAAGCAAATAATTTTATATCAACATTTTATATTAACGAATAAAATGAGCGATTTAATATCAGCGATTAAAATAAGCGATTTTATGGTGATATTTATAATCAGCGATATTATATCGATCGTTATAGTCAGCGATTTTATGTCGACGATTAATAACCGCATTTTTAATTGACAGTTAGCATCAGCGATTATATATGGAAACAAAAAATTGTGATTATATATCCACAATTAAAATCGGCGATTTTTTTTTTTAAATAGGCGCTTTTAAGTGGAAGGAGAGAATTTACGATTTTTTTTATCGCCAGCTAAAATTAACTAATAAATTAAACTTTATATTGCAGATTGGAATTGGCGATTTTATAAAATCGATTGCAACAAGCTATATATATAAATCGATAAAGAAAATAATCGGTAATCGACGAAAATAAACGGTTTATCTCGATACCAACCTAATCGACGCATTGGATATCCCGCGATAAAATGTGGATTCAGTATCGGTAATTATATCATCAATTACAAGAAACTATATAAATCGACATTTAAGATCCACGATAATCGACGAAAAAAAACGTTACTGCTCCAAACCGACCTCATCGACGCATCGTATATCACGTTAGGAAATCCGCCGATATACTATCGGCAATTTTCTATCTCTATATCGTATGTCACGTTAAGAAATAGTCCGACACTATTGGCGATTTTCTATCGACGATATATTAATCGCCACTAGCGAGCCCCGAGTGAATCAGTCTGGTAGTGATTACGAGAGAGAGCTTATATATTTGCATATGAGCCTACCCTGTGATGTGTCAGTAGTTCGCTTGTTATGACATGATCATTATTATTATCATCCTTACAATATTTTTATTTTCATTATTATTATTATCCTTACAATATTTTTATTTTCATTATTATTATCTTCCTTACAATATTTTTATTTTCATTATTACTACTATTTTCATTATTATTACTATTTTCATTATTATTATTATTATTATTTTCATTATTATTATTATTACCCTTACTATTTTTATTATTATTATTATTATTATTATTATTATTATTATTATTATTATTGTTGTTATTATTATTATTGTCCTTACTTTTTATTATCATTATTATCCTTACTGTTTCTACTATTAGTATTGTTATCAGTATTATTATTATTATCATTATTATTAAATTTCTTATCGGGAGACCACGGCAGCGTAGTGGTTAGAATATTTAGCTCGGGAGGTGACAGAATCGAGAGCAATCCCACTGCAAGGCGTCAGGTAGGGCATCCAACCTTATTCCCCGGGTCACAATATGTCTGTGTCCATCCCATAATGAGGATTCATAGACAAAACGTTAAAAAAAATTCCTTGTTTTTTATATATTTTATTTCTTTATATATTTACTAATTTATGTATTTATGATAATGATAGCAATAATGATAATAATAATAATAATAAGAATCATTTTAATGATAATAATAATAATAATAAGAATCATTTTAATGATAATAAGCGAATAACAATTATAATAATAATGAAAATAGTAGTATTTGTACAGACCCAATTAATGTCACAGCACATATGTGTACAGACATGTGCACATACTCGCTGGCATTGAAACATTGCATTTAGTAATAAGGGACACATGTGTTCCTTTAGCTTAAAAACTTTTATATTTTTATTTATTTATTTATTTATCTGTATCTGTTTCTTCTATATCTATCAAATTCTGGTTTTTCAAATACTGCTACTACTACAACTACTGCTGCTGCTGCTACTACTACTGCTGCAAACTGAACGATCCTCTTTTTAAAGTTTAATTGTTCGACTACTCTTTTTCCTTATTACAATTGCAATAGAAGCGGCTACTACTACTAAGTTTCCGAACATCATAGATATTTAAGTTTTTACAACTATATACTGACTACTTCAGTATCAACTACTACTGCTACTACTACTGCAGTTATGGGTATGAATTTATCATTGTTCCCTTTTAGTCAGATCCAGTGTTCGCATATTAGCTTTAGGTTCAGAAGGGAAATTGGTAAAAATTGGTTTGGTAATAGAGTAGCTGATGCATGGAACAAGCTTCCTAGTATGATAGTAAATGCCAATACCTTAGACACCTTCAAATGTAGATTAGATAGACATATGACAGAGGTAGGGTGGGTATGAATAGGTTAGTGCTTATTAGAAAAATCATAAAAAGAAAAAATAGAATAAATAAGTAGAGTAGAATAGAATATGTTAGACATGCTGAAAATACAATTCAAAAATGGAGCTGCCTCGTGTGTGCCAATAGGCATGTTGCAGTGTCCTCTATTCTTATGTTCTTATGTTCTTATATAAAGACGCTCACACACACACACACACAAGAGGGGAAAGTCGGACGCCTGCGTCGTAATTCTATCATGCGTATGACGTATCCGTCCGTCACAACGTCGCCTGCAGACGTCGGTTTACCCAAGACGTCGGATTTAATTTTCAATTTTAAGGAGGGTTCCTTGCGAGAGGGGTTTCCCCGTCGTAACACCGATAATTACGATGACAGAACAACCACAACTCACGTATTGTATCAGAGCGCCCCGTCGTGACACCGTTCTCAGTAGCAACAAAAACTACCACAACGGCCATGTGATATCACACGTGTTATTCATTCGTATATTTGTTTGGCAGGATTTTAATTAGATAATTAGCGTTATTTGTATGAGTCTGAGTAGCGTGTGGTCATGCCCGTAGATTTTATGAAAGCCATATGGGATAGGTTATTATTATTATTGTTATTATATTTAGTAGTGGGATGAGTTGTTCTTGTATTAGTGGTATTAATAGTAAAAAATATCTCCCAGAAAACCAATCCTCTCTCTCTCTCTCTCTCTCTCAAAACATATGTAAATCCATAAATGCTCCTAGTGGGTTAATCCAGAAAGCCTACGTCCTCCCACACCTTCGCTCCCAGCGATGCTGTTTAACATCAGATGTAATCTGCGCCATGACCCAATTTAAGCTCTTTTGGCGATTTTCTAGCCAAAAGGGCAGCTTTTATATCCAGATTTAATCGGTTTTAGCTATTTCTGAGCGTAAAACATATATCCTGATTCTGACAGTTTTAGCGATTTTCTAGCAAAGCATAACTATTATTGTCAGATTTTTGTAAAGTTTTTCATTACTTTAGAGGGTTTTGGTGATTGAAAACCTCAAAAGAAGATGCGAAATTGGTTTTAGCTATATTTAGCTCATAGGTGTATTATTATTATTATTATTATTATTATTATTATTATTATTATTATTGCTATTATTATTATTATTGCTATTATTATTATTATTATTATTATTATAATTATTATTATTATTATTATTGCTATTATTATTATTATTATTGCTATTATTATTATTATTATTGCTATTATTATTATTATTATTATCATTATTATTATTATTATTATTATTATTATTATTATCATTATTATTATTATTATTATTATTATTATCCTAATCATTATTATTATCATTATTATTATTATTATTATTATCAGTTTTATCATTATTATCCTTATCATTATTATTATTAGTTTTATCATTATTATTGTTATTATAAAATAATATAATTATAGGAATGTAAGCATTATCAAACGTTATCTCCGCTATCCTTGGTTAATATATGATATATAATGTGCAATATGATATAATATTCATTCTTTTCTCCCAAAGAAGATATTTGTGATCTTTGTGAATTATGCTTCTAGTCCTTTCCCCAAAGTTCTGAATTTTCATTATTAATTGGAAATTGGTTTCCTATGGGAGAGAGAAAGAGAGAGAGAGAGTAAGGAAAGATTATGTGATTCTATACTCTATAGAATGGAAAATCGTATAGCATTACACTGAACAAAAGAGAGAGAGAGAGAGAGAGAGAGAAAGAGAGAGAGGCCTTCTCCGGTCTCATCGCTTTTGGTCTCAATTGCTTTTCGGTCTCAGGTTGACAATCGTCTCGCCCCTGCCGAGACCTAATACCATGACAATAGAACAATCTCTCTCTCTCTCTCTCTCTCTCTCTCTCTCTCTCTCTCTCTCTCTCTCTCTCTCTCTCTCTCTCTCTCTCTCTCTCTCAATTATGCATATTTATGTTCAAACTGTACACTTTGCATATAACTATTCATTTAATATATGAAAAAATAAAGCTTTGTCTACATACCTATCTATTCAGCTATACTTCTATCTATATAGCTCTCTCTACACTTATTTATTTATTTATTTATCAATGCAGTCATTGTCATTTTTTCACCCATAATTCCTTGCGCCTAGTAATGGATTCCCTCCATTCGTTGTCTGTTTGTCTGTTCGTCTGATTTTTTGTTCGTTTGTTTGTTTGTGTGTTTGTGAGTTCTGGTTTTTATTTCACAGTACATAATAGGGAGAAATTGAGCGAATATTTTCTTTATTCCATAAGTGTAAAATTATTATTATTATTACTATTATATATATATATATATATATATATATATATATATATATATATATATATAGAGAGAGAGAGAGAGAGAGAGAGAGAGAGAGAGAGAGAGAGAGAGAGAGAGAGAGAGAGAGAGAGAGAGATGTTTTAGATGGGGGTATATCCTTCAAAAACTCCTTGGGAAAACAGAAGTGTTTCCCTCCATTAGCTGTGTGTGCATGTGTTTGTGTGTGTGTGTCTGTATGAGGATTGTGAGCCATAATTTTAACTTTGTTCTATTAGAGTTGAAAGGTTTGAACCGCATGAATTGCTCTATACAGATGTTAAGTGTCAGTGGCTATTGAGAGAGAGAGAGAGAGAGAGAGAGAGAGAGAGAGAGAGAGAAGGATAACTTGTAGGTAA
>JAXCGZ010001222.1:0-10000 GCA_037179515.1 Halocaridina rubra
TTGTATAGAGGCACTATACAAGCAATCACCCATTCCACTGGCACCATTGACAACATAAAGCATATATTAAACACTCTCACTAACCATTCCAATGCAGTCACACAGCCTTCTTTCAACATCTGCGCTCTCACACCATCCATTCCAAGTGCTTTACCTGCTTTCGTTTCATACAATGCCCTTTTCACCTCCTCTCTTGTAATCTCTCTCTCATTTTCATCTCCTATTACTGGCACTTGAACACACCCCACTGCCATCATTCTTAAGGTAGAACTATTGCTGCAGTCCAGCCTAACAACACTCTTACTTAACGTATTGTAAGTGCCACAATTTCAAGAATAAAATATGCATTCAATATTTAAAATCGAAATATACGTTTGCTGTATTTACATAAAAATCATGTTTATAATTAACTTTCTTAACACTGCTGTTGCAACTTTATGCACTGAAATTCTCAGTATGTGTTTATGTGTATGAGTGTGTGCGCTCTTGGTGCATACAATTTAACATCTTTTACAATCCACCCCAAATCCCATGCCTTGAAATTCATTGTATGTGTGTTCGCATATATTGCTCTGTTTTAACAACCCAATCATCGCTGTTCTAACCCCTTACCTTAAAGTACTATGTATGTAGATACATACATACATACATACATACATATACCTTGGCTGTTTCCCCCTTTAATTGGGGGGTAGCCGACATCAAAAAAGGAAAACAGTTTGGGGAGAAGTTATTCTCCCCTCTACTCCCCCTCTTCTTTGACGTCTCACAGGAGATTGGTACAAGGGGGGGATTCCTAGTCCCCCCGCCCCGTCCACTTTAGTCGCCTTTTACGACACGCAGGGAATACGGTGAGGCTATTCTTTGATATTGTGCCCGCCCCACAGGGCACAGGATATATATATATATATATATATATATATATATATATATATATATATATATATATATATATATATATATATATATATATATATATATACACACACATTCACACATATACATATACATACACATACACATACATATATATACATATACACACACACATATATATATATATATATATATATGTTTGTATATATATATATATATATATATATATATATATATATATATATATATATATATATATATATATTTTATATATATATATATATATATATATATATATATATATATATATATATATATATATATATATATATATATAAAAGTTTATATTCACTGCACCATACGTAATTGTATATTATTTTTTTGAGACTTAATATTTATATTCTCAACTGCATCTTTACAAGGTACGACCCAACCTCTGGTGGGTGGCCCATTCAAGAATCCACTGGGGGAACAAATCAATCTCAACTTAGTGCCGGTTCCAAGCCCAGATCACGGTAAGCGTCGGTGCCAGGAAGAGCATGCGGCCGTAAAATTAAGCTATACCAACACAAGCTCCAACAGGGTAGTGCAAATAGCGACCCAATAAAGCATAGTGAAAATGCTGCTGGGATGGAAGTAGCAGCTCACCTAGGAGGACCATAGATAAATAAATAAATAAAACAGTCTATTTATAATATATTAAAAAAAATATAAAAAAATCAATATATAAGGCGTCTATTCAATATTAAGCTAATTGTCGTAATTTTGAAGCATATTTAAAAGCATTTACAAAAATATCAAGCAATGTTCATGAAAGAATGACATCCCCCCAAAATATCAATAAATACTGTATATATTCAAGCCAAATTTACTGAAACTTCAATAAACATTATCATACAAGACTAGACGTAACAAAACTATTATGCAAATTACACTTAAGAATGAATATACTGTACTTACGTTGTGTAGATGTGTACAAATATTGTTGTTGCAATCGCATATTATGAAATACTCTGTATGTATGTGTACAAGTTTCGTACATTTTAACAAGCATTACTGTTGAAGTCTCCTACTTTTAAGTACATGGTATGTATGTGAACATGATGTATACAATTTAATATCTTTATCATTGCCGTTGATACCCTACACCACGAAGCACTCTGTGTGTATGTGCATATGATTCGTACTATGTACTATCTAACATTATCGTTAAAACTCTGTTCTTTGTAGTACTCGGTATGATGTGCACATATTGTGTGCAACTTAACATCCTTAACACTGTTGCAACTCCATACTTGGACGTACTTGGTATAGATGTTAACTTGATGTGTACAATTTATCCTTCCAATGCTGTGCAATCCTTTATCTTGAAGTACTTGATATGTATTTGCACATGATATGGTCAGTGTATTATCCTTTCAAAATGCTATTGCAACTCCATACATCTATTTTCTATCGGTACTACTTCCATCACTGCTCATGAGTTGGCGAGTTCCAATCCTTCCCCACTGGCTAGAACGTTTAACACACTCCAAGGGGCTTGATCATACGGGCACTGCGTGGAGCCATGTAGCTAGCTGATTGGTCGGTGAAGCGAGTTCTTCTTTCCTTCTGTTTCCAGATTTTGGAATTCTCCACCTCCTGCTGTCTTCCTTAACTCTTATGGCCTTTCTTTCTTCAAAAGGTTAATCTATCGTCAAATCAGGGCCCAATTCTGCTATATATCTAGGCCTGCATTTCTTTGACCATTCTTTCAGCCTCCCCTTTTCTTAATTTTTATCATTCTCTTATCTCTGCCTTGCCCTAAAGCTGGTACTTATTCTTATTGTTTTCTTTGTGCCCGACAAGATGAGTACAATATTCATTGCCTGTCCCGGTGTCACACATGTAAAATGTGCGTATATATGCAATGTAACATTTTTTACCGTGTATTTACAACCCCTCATCGTTAAGCACAAGATATTAATTTGTGCATAAATTGTAGAAATTAAGACGCTTACAGTGCTATTGCAAACCCATACCTATACCTTGTCGTGCCTGGTATTTAATTGCGTATAATTTATGTCATTAAACATCCCTTACAATATTAGTATAACTTCCCGCTTTGATATTCTCGATATATATATATATATATATATATATATATATATATATATATATATATATATATATATATATATATATATATATATATATATATATATATATATATATATATATATATATATATATATATATATATATATATATATATATATATATATATATATATATATACGTACAAATTAACATCCTTAAAATGCTATTGCAATAACCATATTTAGAAGTATGCGATATCCATGTGCGTAAGACGTGTACGGAGATTTTAGAGTATAACTGCGCACATATCCGAATGCAGACAAGCGCACCTGCGCTCTTCGGAAGAGATTTGAAACGGCGTCAGCTGGTTACCACGCAAAGAGAACTACCCCTGCCCCCCCAAGACCCCTGAAGCACCTTGTCCACCACATGCACTTCTATTTAACAAATCTTACCTCAAAATGCCCCCAGGGTAGAGGTCAGGGAGAAAAGCGAGGTATTTATGGCTGCCTTTTATTATTATTATTATTATTATTATTATTATTATTATTATTATTATTATTATTATTATTATTATTATTATTTTTATTATTATTATTATTATTATTATTATTATTATTATTATTATTGTTATTATTGTTATTATTATTATTATTATTATTATTATTATTATTATTATTATCATTATTATTATAATTATTATTATAATTGTTGTTGTTGTTATTATTATTATTATTATTATTATTATTATTATTATTATTATTATTATTATTATTATTATTATTATTATTATTATTATTATTATTGTGCATATTCTCTAAGTAATAGTTAGGGTTCAAAGAAAAATCCACCTCCTGTATATCCCCAAACCGGAAAACTACCCCTTCCTTCTTTCTCTACGAGGGAAAATACTGCTGCCATCTTCCTATTCATAACATACTAAATGCAAAACATTGCGTACGTTGTATATATTGTAAGCGTTTTCCTCTCTGAGTGACCTTTTTTAACCTTTTTTTTACGTTGTTTCCCTAATTATTTGCACGTCTCACCAGATTTTCCAAAGTGTGGTTATTAATATTATATTAAGATATTTTCTCCATCAATGTATTATTTGTAAGTTATGTAATCTGAATGAATTAAAAACCGTATGAAATCCTACTTTATTGATAAAAAAAGTAATTAAATTTATTATAGTACTTAAGTATGTTGACAGACTCTGAAAAAGCGTGATTATGGATTACGTGGCATGAAATAAGTAAAGCAGCTTCTGTTGAATATTTGTGCTTGACTACGCCACTGCCCTTACACGGAGAATTGCGGTTATTGTATTATGTGGGTCTGTAGTAGGTAACGCTCTAATATGTTAATAATATTGATATTATTTTTAGCATGAAGTCATATTGCGTGGAAGATTGCAAGTTCCGTCACGAGTGAAGTGAATCTGTGGCAAGAAAAGATATCCAGGAAGGGAAGGTGGCCCTTCACAAACGGGAAAAATTCATGAAGGAAGGGACTGAAAGGTCCCTTCTCTTGTCTCTCTCTTTTAGTCGACTCTAACGATGTGCATGATGTACGAGAAGACGCAATTTTCTTTTCTTTGGCTTGGAATAATAATAATAATAATAATAATAATAATAATAATAATAATAATAATAATAATAATAATAATAATAATAATAATAACAACAACAACGACAACGATGTTAATAATAATAATAATAATAATAATAATAATAATAATAATAATAATAATAATAATAATAATAATAATAATAATAATAATATCTTTCTTTAATTACGGGTTTTTACCTATACCTACATGTACACCTAATATTCTGGCGTATGCCTTACACATCTCTTACTATCCCCTCACATATAACTAGTCACAACACATCTCTCTCTCTCTTGTTCGCTTTACATCTCGTAGTCTTGATTTCCGGGCCCGATGAGGGCAATTTTCTTAACTCGCTCCGGTGTCATACTCATGAAAATCTAATTGAATATGCAGTGTGTGTGTTTTTTTTTCATCAAATTTCAAAAGGCATATACAGAAACAAGGCTTTCTGTCAGCTGCACGTATTCATATGACCATTTTTGATAGCTTAGTCTCCTAGTTTCTTAAAGCTCAGCTAATAGACAGAGCACACTTTATTAGAGGTAACTCTTTTGTGGGTTCAAACCAGAAATGTAGTACTCAAAATCTTTTCTTGAAGCTCATTTTAGAAATGTAAATTCCATTAACATATTTTAACACGTAAAACTCTAAGGAGTTTACCAATCACATTTCATTTATTTGATCTTTTCAAAAAATAAATAGACTAAAAAATAAATATACAAAGTAATTAGATATAAATAAACACACACGCACACACACACACACACACACACACACACACACACACATATATATATATATATATATATATATATATATATATATATATATATATATATATATATATATATATATATATATATATAAAACTGAAACATATACTCCACTTTTGAAAAGCGAATATAGTACTTATATATAGCTCTTTGTTTTTTTATGATCAACATATATCTCTAAATTTATTTATTTTCGTAAAGAAGCGCCGACTGATTTCTCTTCATGCGAAAAGAACCTTTATTGATTTTTTTTTAATTTCTTGTGTGTTATTGTTATCAGCTGTATATTTCTTATGTAATTCTCTAGATCGAAGAGAGGCTAGAAATAGACATCATTATTTGGCAGAAAAAAAATATTGTTTGTTTATGATAAAGTGTCTAATCATTGAATATTTTTTCTTTAATGTAATTTTTTTTACTGCTTATACTGTCGACTTTCAGTAAATTTTAGAAGGATTTTTTTTTTTTTTGGGGGGAAAGGCAAAATTTAAAGCAAGATCTATTAAAAGCCTTCATTTTTAGTTTTTGAGTTAGCAGATGTGAGGAATAGTCACCATATCATAGCAGAAAAGAAGCATTTTGTAGAGAGCTAAGTATCTTCCTGATAGATAATATTGTCTTCTAATTTCTTCATAACGGTTTATTATTTTTTCCCATAAAGATTAACATTGAAAAGAAACTCTTGATCAATATTAAGCAAATAAGATTACTTTAATTTTCCGTGATAACTTACTTTTTTGGCATTTACTGCCGAATTTTATTAAAATTCAAAATTTCAGAAGTAGCATTTTTGTTTAATTTAGGACTAGGTATGTAGAAGCTGCGTTGAATCAGTAACCCTTCCAAATCATGGTTGTTCCGGTTTTACGTCACGGACTCCCTTTTCTACCAAGGGCTAGGACGGTTTCCTTCTTGCGAAGGACTTGTTTTAGCTGATGTAATCCTTACCCTGAGTGCATGCCCGTATGCATAATGTGGATTCGGATGGATGTAGCAGGCTGCTTTTTATTAATCCATCTACACCTCACGCGCGAGAACTGGAGTGCATAATGCCTCTCTGAAACTCTGTGCCTAAAGAAAATGTGTGGTTTTCCAGTTTTTGTTATGATGGCACTCATTTGACCTGTCACGTTGCCAGGAGCATTTAAACGAATACCAAGTCTGACCTTCTTTGTCCTGATGCTCTGCATCCAAGAAAAATGGCATGTTTCAGCTTTAATTATTATAGTACCCATTTCAACTACTACGTGAGCTGGGGCTATGATACAGAAAATATTATACCATTCTCTGTCTTACAGCTCTGCACTCAAGAAAAATTAATGTTCCATGTTTGGTTATAATAGTACTTATTTGACCTATAACTTTGTCAGGGATAGTGGAATGGTAATATAATCTACCCTTCTCTCTTTGTCAGGGATAGAGGAATGGTAATATAATCTACCCTTCTCTCTTTGTCAGGGATAGAGGAATAGTAATATAATCTACCCTTCTCTCTATGTCAGGGATAGAGGAATGGTAATGTAATCTACCCTTCTCTCTTTGTCAGGGATAGAGGAATGGTAATATAATCTACCCTTCTCTCTTTGTCAGGGATAGAGGAATGGTAATATAATCTACCCTTCTCTCTTTGTCAGGGATAGAGGAATGGTAATATAATCTACCCTTCTCTCTTTGTCAGGGATAGAGGAATGGTAATATAATCTACCCTTCTCTCTTTGTCAGGGATAGAGGAATGGTAATATAATCTACCCTTCTCTCTTTGTCAGGGATAGAGGAATGGTAATATAATCTACCATTCTCTTTTTAATTCAAAGTAAAAAGGTAGGCAGAGGACCAGTGAAGTGATTTATTTCTTTATATATATATATATATATATATATATATATATATATATATATATATATATATATATAATATATATATATATATATATATATATATATATATATATATATAGATATATATATTATATGTATTTGTTTTTTCTCTGTTTATTAACGTAATAATGTATTTCTATTTACGACTTTTGATACCTACAAGAATTCAGTCACAGACTTACTTACGAAGTTTCTGTGTTATTCAGACTTAGGAATGGCGATATGGAGATGAGCAGTGCAATGATCTATTTATTTATATTATTTATATATGCATATTTATGATTTATTACATAGAGGAATCAGCTACAGCCAGAGTTATGACTTTTGTTTGTAATTTAGACTTAAGAGTCAGGATATGTATGGAGGTTGGCAAGTAGGCAGTGCCATACTTTATTTAGTTATATATTTATTGTATTAAGTAAATTTTGTAAGTAATTTTTATTTCAGATTTAATAATGAGAGACTATAATAAGGCAGCCAGTTGCTTAGATAGTTGTTCATTTATTTATTTATTGTAATTTACATTTATTTAATTTTTCTATGTTCATGCTATAGTTCTCAGTTTAGTAACGAATTCAGCCCAATTCCACTTATTTAGATAATCTCAGGTCAAGCCATAGTTGGATCTGCTTTCAGGTATTGTACCCAGCTTATTTGAGTTGCTTCCTTAATTGAACTTAGCACAAGCGAGGTCACATCTAATGCCGAGCTGGATTCTCTTTCTGGCACTTGAAGTGTTTCTAATCAAATGTGTCCCCCCCTGGTTATGTAAGCTTAATCCGAGCTTTTTTAATAGTAGTCTGATTTATCTAACACGTAATGAACTCATCCCAAATTCTCTGTCTCTGGATTAGAGAATCCTGAAGCCAGACTTTGCCATTTCCAAGTATGAGTCTTCATCAGGTAGTGATCCCAATACAAAACATCTTTTCTAGATATTTTTTTTTAAGTCAGGCCCTCGTTCCTATCTTATTGATTCAGATCCTGGATCAGCCTAAAGTAAGCCCTTGCCCATTTGAAGTCTGATCCTCCATCAGGTATTGAGCTCAAAGCAATGCACCCTCTGGATTTTTTTCACCAGGCAGGCCCTTGCTCATTCAGTGCTGGATCATCCATCAAGTACTGACTGGAATTCAGATCAGATGTATATCTGCATAAGATTAGTATTGTGCAAGTATTTTTCCATACTTATACTATCATTTTTCATTTGGTACTGAACCCAGTCGGAAGTCAACTCCTGAGTAAGATCGTCCCGTGGCAAAACTGGATCCTTCCTCAGGTATGGATTCTAACTGAAACTTAATTGGTTCCATATGAAAATATAACCCAAGCCAAGTCTCCACGTATTTTATGGCTGAATCTATTGTCAGTGATTACACCTGTCAAATATCTATTGAATCCTCTATTATGTAGGAAACTCAGGCTAAATCAACTTCCAAGGATTAAATCAACCAAAGCGAAGTCCTCACCTAAGCTGATATTGAATCCTCCATTGGGTTTAATCCCATCCCATTTCACCTTGGATAAGGGCAACCCATCAATCGCTGAACCCTCTATCATTACAAGCCAGGCTGTCTCCCATGACAGAGTTTATCCATCAGGCATTTAACTCAAGTGTTTCCGTGTGTAAAGTCAACCAAAGCCATGGCCTTTGAGGATGATTGCTTGATAAGGTACAGAGCTTATCTCAAATCAGCTACTGCTCGGTATAAACTCTGCCCAAGCCAAACTTCACCCATGATTAAGCTGAATTACCCATCAGGTTATAAACCCATTCCAATTCTGTTGCTGTTCCTTATGTCAACCCACTCCATAGCTAAAAGTCCATCAGGCAATTAACCCATCCTAAGCATATATTTTCCCTATAGTTCACATAAGTCTCTTGTTAATACTGAGTTTTGTATCCGGTACTGAAAGAAAGTGCAGGTCAGTTGTTCCTTGGAAGAGATCAGAATAAGTTGAACCCTTGTCCATACTAAGGCTGAATCATCCATCTGGTATAAAACTCATTTTAGCTGCTTTTGGGATAAGGTTGGCCTTATCTATTTCCTTTTCAATGTCAAGATTGGATCCTGTGTCAGGTACTTAATTCAGTACATATCATCTGCTTCCTTGGTTATGGTCAGCTTAAACCAAGCCCATACCCATGACTAAATCTTCCATCTAATACTGAACCCATTCCGTATCAACTGCATACCAGGATAAGGCCAACCCATGCCAAGGCTGAATCCTGCGGCGAGTTTTAAGACTACTTAGATCAAGTTTTGCCTCTTGCTAGGTTTCGATATTCCATGACTGACTGAATTAAATCAATATGAAATACTTCCTCGGATTCGAACAAAGCCTCCTGGCTAGTACAGTGGTAACGCGCTGGCCTCGCATTCCCAAGGTCGACGGGATCGTGCCTCGTCCAGGCAAGAGAGTTTAAGCTGTATACTGAGGAGGTTACTGCTGTGGCCAGGCACCACAGTGGGGGGTTGGGGCCTGTGCTGGTTGGCGGCCGCCCTATGGGTCCTCAATGACCCGTTCCACCCATTCGTGGGTGGAGAATCTAAATCAAGGATTCGAACAAATTATGGAGCGACATCCAGTATCAAATTACCTACGTCTTTGAAATCTGCTATTTAGTATTAGGGCTGGATTCTGCAGTAGATATTGAACTCAATCCTAACCGACTGCTTTCGTGGATAAGGTCAGTCCAAGTCAATGATGGACCTTCCCTTAAGCACTGAATATATTCCACATCAACTGATCACTTGGGTTAGGTCAGATTATATAAG